>CAUYPK010064694.1:0-36422 GCA_963574355.1 Loris lydekkerianus
AAAATTTTTTTTTTTATAAAAAAATTCATTTTTTTTGCCTTTTTTAAATTAAACTATTTGAAATTTAATTAAAAATTTTTTTTTTTTTTTTTTTTTTTTTTTTTTTTTTTTTTTGCTTTTTCTCTTTTTTTTTTTGAGTAAAAGAACATTTGTTTATAGTTCAGCTGAAATAATTGCATTTGTAATGCCTTCATGCTGTCACACCATCTAACCCCCAGGATCTTATCTTAATAAAAAATCAGTTAAACAAGTGTCCAAATTGGCCAGATCAGCCAAATCTGGAACAGGGAAAGTTGTTTTTCTCCTAATGAACTGTCCCCTGGACACAGGCAGTGCCACAAAAGTTCAGGAATGTTTATTATCTGTGGCGTTTCCAGGAGTTACATTCTTTGTTGAACTCCACCATGGTGCTCAGGGGGAGGCTGGTGATTCATTAATTCATTGCAATGATTTGTCCTAATTATTCAAATTACTGCCGTGTCTCCTCAGACCAGCTGGTGCCTACAGCAGAGGGTAAGTCACCAGTCACAAGCACTGCGGTGGCCGCAGAACCCAGGCCGCCAGATCGGCAGAATTCACTGTCACCATGTCAAGGAAGCTTTGTGCTACTGCTGGGCCCGCTCTGTCCTGGGTCCTGGTCCCCAGGGCCAGCTGTGCATGCAGCCTGTCCTCTGCTCTGTACCTTCTCAGGGAGAAGAAAGCCCTGATGAATGGGGCTTTTCAGTCTTCCGGGCCTGCTGCCCTGCCAACCCCAGACTGTATTTGCTGTGTGTTATTTGTGCTTTCTACTGTCTCTACCCTTTCCTGCCTGAATGGCCCTTGAGCCCAGTCTGGTCGTCTAACAAATGCTGATATGTATTTTTTACTGCACACTACCAAGCTCTAAGATGGATGCTGCATGCACACTATCTCCAAATGTTAAGTTTACAGTCTTGGTTCATATGTGAAGACTCTGCATGCCTTACTGACTAGATCACATGGCCCAGCAGGGGCGTGGCACGTGGACTGCATCTGGCTTGGGGATCCCTAAGTCTTGGTCCCTGGCACATCACTTTTTCCCTCCCCATAGGCCTTTCTGCCCTTCTTCAGAATTCCTGTTGAAACTTTTCTATCATTCATGAGCTCCTTTTCTGTGATCATAGAGACCCTGTCCTGGCTGACAGCCACCATGGCCATCAGTGCTGACTCTGCAGCTCAGCTCGGGGCTCTCCAGCAGGCTTGCTTCCCAGGTCCTGCTACAAACAGAGCCTGCCCTGGAGAGTCCCAGCCTTCCCCATGTGCTCCACCATCCTCCTCTGCCCTGTCCTTCTTGGGTCTCTGGATGCACACAATACTTTCACAGCTCACATTTGAGTGGTATTTGCCTCTTACATTACTCATACCTTATTTCCCTGAACAAAAGTGGAATCCAGAAAAACCCCAGAACTGTGGTGTATTCCTTAGGGAAGCAGTGTTAGTAGCAGGATCTATGACATAGGGCCATGTTAGCAGCCCTGAAATGCGGCTGAGTGGCAAACACTGTGGGCTGAAAAGAAGATAATGCTGATATGTACCAGACTTGACTGAGAGAGAGCTAGTGTGTCTCATTGTTACAACCACTTCTCTAAGAGTTTTCATAACCTTGACTTGTCTTTTTTGACTCCTCATTTCTATTTGTATCCCTGCTATTTCCTCAAACAGCTGTTCTTCCTAACTCTAAGAATTGCAGGACACCCATTGTGCTATTTCATAAGAACAGGTGAATCACCGTACACTTAAACTTACTTTCTTAGTGCTTGATCACCTAAGGAGGCTGGAAGCTTTGTGAGGCAGGAGGCCATGTTACCCCGACGTTCCCAGTGCCAAGAGAGGGCTGAATCTGGGCAGGCCGTCTGGCCATGTGCTCAACAAGACTGGGATTTATGCACCCTCAGCTGGACCTGTCACTTGTAAGGGGCCAGAGCCTCTGGGATTCCTGGCGATACTGGGAAGTCATCGACAAGAAGGTCTGTGTGGAAGGGGAATTCTTGAGACCCAGTTGACTAAGGCTTATGGGTGACATGAGGGTGGAAAGATAGTCCTATTAGAAGAAATAGTGAAAAGCCTCAGTGGACAGCAGAACTTTAGGAAAATGGTGATAGGAAAAAAACAAACAAATAAACAACAAAAAAAAAAAAAAAAGGGAAAAAAAAGGAAAAAAAAAAAGAGTGAAGAAATCAAAGTGAATGAGCCTCATTTCTTCATCTAAAGACTTTTGGCAGTTCCTGGTCTGTTTATATCATAAAGCTGTTGTGCTTTGCAAAACCTCCATCACCACCACTACAAAAAGTCATGAACAGCTATCATTGCGCTCCATGCAAGAGGTTTTGTATCAAGTATCTACATCTAACTATCTGAACTGGAGACTGGCATACTGGGCTCCAATTCACACTGCCAGCTACCTGCTGTTTGTGTTCATAAGCCTGATGATTATAAGACCCATACTGACCTCACATGCAGCTTGCAACCTTCAGGCTAATGGATCAGCAGGGTGTGTTGTGCTCGGAAGGAAGAAATGGTTTAAATTTAAATTCAAATATTAAAGGAAACTTAAAGACAAAATGAAAACTTGATAAAAATGTTGATATTTATTCATGATGAAATCAGATTATAATGGAATTCACTAGAACTATTAAACTGTCTAGTAAGTAGAAATTAATGCCAAGTTCTTTGGTCTTTTTATATAATTACAATAATGATTTAGACTTTTCTAGACTGTGGCTGTGGAGAGAAATAGTGATAGAAAAAAAAAAAAAAGAAAGAAACGAAACTTCAGGGCATTATTCAGCATGATGTCTGAGAAATTACTGCTCCTGATGGTAATTTGGAAAGAAGCTTCTGCCCTGCAGGAAGCTGACCAGGAAACAGACACTTTAATGCAGAGGTGGCACTGACCACACCTGCGGTTTCTCTCCCCTCCGCTGCCATGCGGCAGAAGTGATTGTGACCTAGATGGGATGTTAATTTCCTGAAGGAGCAGATATATCTAAAGCCAGTCTGCTACAGTGGAAGGGGCATGGGACTGGGACTCAGGCGATGAATTTTCCAGCTAGGGTGATCACAGAAACAAATTCTTCTTTGAGAGAGGAGAGGGATCATTCCATAATTATGCTGGAGCAACATGTGTAAACTAGAACTGTCCTTGGCAAATGAGGACCCAATTCAGCCCAAGAATAGTCACTTAATAATTCTCTAACTCATGGAATTTCCTTTGTCTTCCCTGGTTTCAATTTCCTTATCTGTAGTAATTCCTACCTATGAACCCTCACGACTGTTAAGAGAATTAAGTGAGATAAGTATGATATGATACTGAAAGCTTTGAAAAAGAAAGGAGAAAATAGCCATTTGATAGCCCTGTTATTATTAAGTAGGTAAAGGTTAACACTCCTGTAAACCATTCATTTTTCCCCTGTTGACAAGAAGAATGAGAAGTAACTGAGACAAAAATTTAAATTACTTCATAGCATGATGTGGCCACAGATTCTAAATGTTCAAAGCTCAGTCTGGGGTGAGTAGTTCACATTTTAGTACCAACGTTCCTTTTTATTTTCTATATGATTGTCAAGATTTAGGCACAACAGTAGCTTTCAAACATAAAAATTAACTTCATTTATCAAATGCACAGGTAACTACCTGTCCTAACCTTTTGTTGTGAAGGAAAGCCCAGTGTAAGTATCTCTAGTACATACAATTGCAGCTAAATAGGAAGGAAAGCAATTCAAAGAGACAAACAAAGACTTCTGTCTCAGGAAAAGGAAACTGGCCAAACCCAGGTAGCCCACAGAGGGTGAACAGCACCCTGCCAAGGACAGGCCTGTCAACAAGGAGTGCAGGTGGACAGGGGCTGGACTGGGCTTACTGAGCACTTGCTACAAGCCATCCACCCAGACTTATCCTATATTTTTCCATTTACTTTTTACTGCAATGCTGTTAAAAGTACTCCTTTATAAGTGAATTCCTGAAATTCTTGAAATAAAGAGTGACTAAACTGCTTACCCAAGATTGTAGTTATATGTGATGATGATCAGATTTGACCCTTGTGGTAGGACTTCATATTCTGAATTGTTAATGACAAAAGATAAATGCTTTAAAACTTAAAGAATTTAGGGATTACCACTGAAGTGAAATGAAGAGGAGGAATATCTGGCAAATATTTTTGAATATTTATTATATTCTAGGTAAATTTAACAAATCTATTAGGTAGCTTAATCATTTAAGTACTTTCCTATGTTTTCTTTTTCCATGAAAACATGGAGGCTTAGTAATATAAAACAAGTTTTCAATATCACTTAGCTAATCCAATGATTAAAGGGATCTGACATCTCTGATTATAAAGTCACTGTTCTTTCCTCTACTTCATGCTGTTGAGATACGACTCTGCAACATAACAGAATAGGAAAAATAGTCCCCACACCTCTTCTCCAAGCATCTGGGATACTGGCTTGTGTACCCCTTCCTTCACTCCTCCTTTTATGAATACTGATTCTACATTTATGTAGCTCTACTCTCATGAAAGTCTTTGAATCTACTCCTCACTTGACTGTCAAAACATATCCATGTGATGCCATCATCCCTCAGACCTCTTCCAGGAGGCTTGCTGCCTAAAATTACACACATTGGTTTAATATGATGTGCTGCACCAGGGGGCAATTGGTTTTCAATGGTGTCTTCATGAGTGAGAATGGCTTTCTTATTCAATAATATTGGTTGACGTCTCTTCCTGAGTCAGGTACTGGGTACCTTATGTGTTAGCACTGTGGAATATTTAATGTAGCACTTAGAATCACTTCTCCCACTTTAATATTAAAGAGTCCATCAGTGGCTGGTGGCTCACTGCTATAATCCCAGCACTCTGGGAGGCCCAGATGGGTAGATTACCTGAGCTCAGGAGGTCAGGACCAGTCTGAGCATGAGTGAGACCCTGTCTCTACTAGAAAAAGAAAAAATAACCAGGGGTGGCTCTTGTGGCTTAGTGGGTAGGGCACCAGCCCCATATACCGAGGGTGGGGGGTTCAAACCTGGCCCCTGCAAAACTGCAACAACAACAAAAAATAGCTGGGCATTGTGGCGGGTGCCTGTAGTCCCAGCTACTTGAGAGGATGAGGCAAGAGAATCACTTAAGCCCAAGACTTGGATGTTGCTGTGAGCTGTGTGATGCCATGGCATTCTACCATAGGTGATTAAAGTTAGACTCTGTCTCTACAAAAAATAAAAAAAAAAAAAAAAGAAAGAAAGAAAGAAAGAAAGAAAAAAAGAAAAAGAAAATAAAAACTAACCAGGCATGTGGTGGGCGTCTGTGGGCCCAGCTACTCAGAACACTGAAGCAAGAGGATTGCTTGAGCCCAAGAGTTTGAGGTTGCTGTGAGCTATGACGCCACAACCTACAGTGAGTGAGTGAGACTCTGTCTCAAAAGAAAAAGAAAAGTACAACAATGATATAGCTCATTTCTACATGAAATCATCCGTCTCTACTGCATAACTTCTCAGTCAGGTTCCCCAAACCTGCCATCTTTGGTTTCTAATTTTCACCCTTGAGGGGACAAGAGAAGTCTGTCACACCTCTGCCATCATGGAGCCTAGGGTTGCTTACATAAGCCCTTTGATTGATAGTTTCTCTGTTGATATCATGCAGCTAAAAGTGTTTATATTTCTTATTTCTTAGCTTTTCCATAAAAGTAATTCAAGATTATGGAAAAGAAAGCACTATAAATGCAGAAATATATTGTAACATGTAACATTATCATTTCATGCAGTAGATCCAGTTCTTGGCATGGTTTGGAGGTGGCATGGTCATCCCTGGCAAAGCCCCCCTGGAACTTAATTCCCAATGTGAGAGCATTGAGAGGTGGGGCTCAGTGAGGATCCCTTATTAACAGATTCACGTCCTCCAGTGGCGGTGGGTTCTCATTCTTATGGCACTGGTTATTTTCCCCAGAGCAATTTGTGAAAAGATTCCTCAGCTTCTCATTCTTGCTTCCTCTCTGCCAAGTGCGCTCTTTGTTCTCCTCTTCCACTTCTCCTTTCCCCAGGAGTAGAAGCAGCCTGAGGCCCTCACCAAATGCAGCTGCCCCATCTTGGACTTTTAAGTAATGAAAATTGTGAGTCAAATAAATCCTTATTATTATTTTTTTTTATAACTTACCTAGCCTCAAGAATTCTGATATAGCAACACAAAGGAATTTTTTAAGCCACATCCTTGATAACTGTTTTAAAATCTGAATGTCTATCAGAGCCTTTCGTTGTATGTGGGGTCAAATACACACCATTTCTTCTGGAAAATAAATAGGCAGGAAAATAAATACCTTGTTGATACTCCCTCCTCCTCTAAAATGCAAGCTTATCATATAACCAACTTTCTGTCCATTCTCCTTTCTTATAACTGACTTCTCCGAATCAATAAGAAGAGTCCAGTAATCGCACAGCTGGTATGGCAGGGAAATTACTAGAAAGGAGGCTAATGAGAGCATGTGAACAGGGAAGAGTGTTGAATTGATGTTGAAACTAATTAATTTTATTAGTTGGAACTAGATATAAATTGCATGGTAATGGAATTAATCATTTAAAATGGATTGTTCACTTAGAAGTTATAAAAATACCAGCATTACACTTGGTATAGTTTTTTTTTTTTTTTTTTTTTTTTTTTTTTTCCCCTCTGCTGAATCAATCTGGTTTTAAAGGATTTGTTTGTATTTAAAGTATAAAAGAACCAAGGAGTTCATATAGCTCTTCTTGAGGAATAGTAAGGAAACAGGAAAAATATCAGAGTTTTCTGAGACATTTGTACCTTGAACTGGAGGACATCAATAAGCCAAAACACAGAGAAAATTAGGAAGGCGTAGGGGAAAATTTCCTGAGTCCAGGAATATGGCAGAATAAACTCCTTTAATAACAACAACAAAAAAATCTCCTAAAAAGTTAATCTATTCTAAGTCTAACCAAAAACAGTAATGCTTAATCCTGGATATACATTATAATTTTCTGAGAAACTTTAAAGAGATACCAATGCTCAGTCCCTACCCTAATCTAATTAAATTATAATTATTAAGAACTAGTGATACAGCATAAACATAATGCCATGTTTTCTGTTCTTAAAAAAAATTGGACAAGGTTTGAACAAAAAGGTATATTAATGTGAGTAATAAATATTTATATGTCTGTATAAGGCTAGTTCTAGGAACTATGGGATTAAAGACATCCTTAATTATCTTCAACAAGACAATTACTACCAGGTTATGGATATAAAAAATATATACATGTACTTCAAGGCATTAAACTTCAACTGATGGCACAAATATTATATACTACAGATATTCAAAAGGAACAATGGCTTTGAACCATTGAGAGAGAACCATTGAACCTAGGAGAGCTAGGGAAATCTTAGAAACAGCAGATGAGCCAGAATTTAAAGGCCAATGTATCAGAAAGTTCTTGCTGCATAACAAATCATCCCAGTCTTAGAGACTTAAAAATAACCATTTAAGAGTCTTTAGCCAAGTTGAAGATTTAGTTGTTCTAAGTTCATTTTGATTAGGTCTTGGCTTGGGTTGTGTTGCTAATGATCACAAATTGTTTGATAAACAATCTATTTCAAAAAGATGCTAAAAAGTTTCTGTGAACTGTGACCCAAAGTCATTACACAAATCTTACTATGACAGTATCCAAACATTTATTCTCAGAAGTTTTGACTATAGGATCATTAATGAAATATTTCTGAGGAAAGGGCTTTAAATATATACAATTATACAGACAATAAAGCTGGTTTAGAGTGGTTAAATAATTCCACCTCAGGGACCAATTGAATATCAATTAAAGACTTAAACTCAAGATTTCTGCCTCCAAGTTTGGTGTTTGCTCTCATGTGTAATTACAGATGGGCTTTAAAAAGATATTTGTGTTGTGTCTTATTCAGATAAGAAATTCAACTTAATTAACTTCACATTCAATGAGAAGTTATTGCCAGAACAGAAGAGGTAAAAGAAACAGCACCTCTTAAGTACTCATCAGGGTGGCACACATATATACTCCAGAGGTGTAGGTAAGAGGATCTCTTGAGCCTAGAAGTCTGAAGCCACAGTGAGCTATGTTTGCCCCAATGTACTCCAGCCTGGGAAATAGAGCAAGACCACCTTGTGTCTTTAAAAAATATATATAAAGCCTCAATAATTATAAATTATTATTTATTCATCAATACAATTCTTTTCATTGCGTATTTGACCATTTTACATGTAAAGAAACTGTGTCTCAAAGAGCTGAATCCACACAGGCAAGATCACACACTAGGTGCAGAGCTAGCATTAGAGTTGAGGTCTCTGTTCTTTTTAATCCATGTTCTTGTACACTGTGATTCACACATGGGATATATTTTATCTCACTTACTTTTAATCAGAAAGTGTAAGTGAACACTGGATAGGAGATAGGTTAGACATTTCAGAGCTGTAAGTTCACGTAATTGCATTTTACTGATTGGTAAATGAGGTGTTACTCTTCTTTAAATAACCTAAAGCACTTTTCAGAAGTAGTATTAAACTAGTTTCACTACGTCCTTATTTTACATGGTTATCACGGGAAATCTTAGAAAATCAATATATTCTCACCAATAGTAGGGGTGAGTACATTGGATACTTTTTCTTCCATTCTTGGGATACTTTACTAAGAAGAATGTGTTCCAGCTCCATCCATATAAACACAAAGGAGGTGAAGTCTCCATCTTTCTTTAAGGCTGCATAATATTCCATGGTGATCATACCAATGTACATAGCTATGATTTAATAATAAAAAAACAAACAAACAAAAAAACAGACCGATGGATATAAATAAATAAATAAACATAAAAAAAAGAAAAAGAAAGAAAATCAATATATTGGTAAGGAAGAAGAAAGTCTGACCACCAGGTCTAGGACTTTGTTGAAGAGTAAGGTCATTACAGCACAACTTTTAAGGAGGTGGATGAGTTCAGGACCTGTGAAGTGCAAGGTTGACCCCAAAGAGTGAGGACCTTCTTAAATACTATACCCTAGGTGCCTTGCTTACCTTGCTGTTGTCCTAGCCCTAGCAACAACAAAAATTTATCCCAGAAGTTTTTGAGACATTTATATCCAGAAAGAGCCCAAGTAGAAGGCAGTAAGTATATTTTCATCTATAACTGTTATTCCCCTGAACTTCCAGGTACACACCTATGCCCAAGTCCATCTTTCCCAGTCCCCAATGCACTTTGTGTGCCTATTTTGATGACATTGAATCTGTTGTGGTCACCCTGTCCCAGTCCCATGGTTTTTCACTTTCACCTTATTCATGTCCAGACTTTATGGGTATCATGTAAAAAATATCTTTTTCCTATGTCTGTTGAGGAAATGAAAAAACATGGTGGGTCATACAGATCAAGGCTGAAATGCAGAACCCTGGAAAGGTTTGTTGCAAGCAGGGCACACTAGCAACCAGGACAGAGGGAAAACACAGCCTCAGAGGTCAACAAGAGGTCAGGTCAGCTGGGTCAGGAACTCAAACTGCAGGCAATACAGCAGACCAGGGCAGTGTCAAAAGAAATATCTAGGAGCAAATGTCCTTCCCACTGCAATAGACGGGGTCTAGTTAGCTGCTGACCAACAGGGCATTGCTGGTGCCACCCTGTAGGGACACATGAGTCATCCTACATGTTACACAGGTTGGCTAGAATCAAAGCTAACATTAGAGTATGATGAAAAGCTTTGGACCCACAGGACTTTAGACAAATAAGACATTAAGGGGATCTAAGTTTGGAAGCCTGGACTAGTTTTATTAACAGGGTTGCCAGATAAAATAAAGGATGCCCATTTAATGTGAAATTTGAAATTAATAATATTTTTACTAAAAATATATCTAAAATATTGCATAAAACATTAGACTAAAATAATTTATCAGTGAAATTTAAATCTAATTAGGCATGCTTTAGTTTTATTAGCTAAATCTGCAACCCTATTTAGAGAGTTGGAAATCACCTTCTTGACTAATTTTAGGTCTAGATATTTCTGTTTAAAAGCTGATTGTGGTTGTAGAGAGCAAGAAAACTTCTTCACGTGAAAGTCACTCGAACCACAATTTTTTCCCCTGCAAAATGGGCATCACAGATCAATGCCTCCTGGAGGGATTATGTACGAAATGCTGAGTGCAGGCCTGGCATGTAACACTCAAAAGTTTGGACCACTATTAAAGTCAACATTTCAGAAAGACAAAGACAGGTGAGTGAATGAATAAATACATGTTCTTGGTAAAGCAACACGCATCGGCATGTAAGCAATATTCATCGTAATTTATGTTCTATCCTAAGCTCAGGATCCATCCCATCCAGTATGAGAAACAATCAAAACAGAGTAGCGTAGCAAGAAGTCCCACGACAGTTGCGTGGAAATGCCATCCTTTCTTTTAAAGGTGAAGCAGTAAAGCTTTGCAAGGGGCATTTGTGCCTTTGACAAATGGTAGGCTGACAACACTTGGACATGGTTGACAAGTACAAAATAGCATTCAGTAGGCAGGCGCCGGGAAGGGGAAAACAGCTCTTAGGTATTGCTGTCTGTATTGAGCCAGATTTTAAAGAACTGAAGCACTTTCTATACAGGAATTAAGAACATGAAAATCTTTCAGTAAAATCTGTTACCTTTTCTAAGACAGATTGTTTTTTTAGAGCTTTTCTTCCCCATTTTGGTTTTCTTTTCTTTTTTCTTTTTTTTTTTTTCCCACTGTATACAATTCTATTGGAAAAATATCCCTCTAATAACATAATTCAGCAGATTTTGATGGAAAACATTTCCCTTCAATTATAAACATCTAAATTATCCATTGTGAACATCAGAAGTTATTGAAATCTCCAATGTGGCTTTAATATATTCCTGCCTGTAGAATATGGGCATGTTTTCTAAAGCTTTATTGAAAAATGAAAGTCTCATATAAAATGTATTTCAGATCATTTAACTTTTCTATCTTCTTTTATGATCCAGTGAATTTTATTTCTTCTAGCAAGTCATGATGAACCTAAATACCTTAGGATTAAGATTAAAATACTGAGTATATGAATTAGGGTTAATAAAAAAGATTCAATATATTTTTGCAAATGCAGCTGTTGTCACTTAAATGAAATGATGTAGCTCAGAGGTGGCATGTGGATAAATTATCTGACTTTTTTTTAAATTTGATACCCACAGAAATCATATCCAGATGGTTCTGTTGCTGTAAATTAAGGTTGATCAAAGTGACATAACTCCCTAAAGAATCTTTTCTCTAGACATTAAACTAATTGGCATAAAAAAATGAAGACAAATGTCCAGATGATAGCAAATATCTTTTAGATCAATTTCAATTTCAATTGGTTGGATTAGCTAGAGAGTATAAGTACAAAGGAGAAAGCTCTGAAATGAGTGATGAACAATTTAATTACCTGAACTCCAGTGAATTTCCACAACTAGTGTATGGACTGGGCAAAAGGGAGATTCAGACTATTTGTCAGACTAAATATGTGATCTGAGTTAAGACACTTCAGACACTCAGGTGTGTATAGGAACTTGTATGTGCCCAGGGGGTTCCTCTGTCTCCACTGCATAATGAAATCATGGAAGAGGAAGGATTGTGACACGTTACTGCCCCTCACAGCCTTGTACCGCCAGGTACAGCCTAGAGAAAGAATGGAGGTGGAAAGAAAGGTAACTCTGAGGTCAGGGTGAAGGAAGCTGTTGAAATAATCTATCAAGAAAGAATCAATACCAGGATTTGATAGTAACAACTGAAGAAAAGAGAAGTAAAGAAAGTTGAGAAATCTGAAGGCAATGGCATAAGAGAAATCTTTAATGACAGAATGAGGAAAGGATAAAATTTAAGAGTACTTGGGGACCAGGTGTTTCTTGTCTCCTATTCAAGATCTTAAAAGAGAGGGGTGATGATAAAGATGATGACTTCACTTTTGTGTAAGTTGAATGTGAGGTACTTGTGGGCACACTAATAATAACTTCTAGCAAAAATGACTCTTGGTTATGAGCCATCAGATTGTCCAAGGTCACTAAACAATGGAAGTCAGTGAGACAAGCAGGAAGAGTGAATGGATGCAGGGTGGAGGAGACACAGTGTGCACAAAAGAGAGCTTATTTGTCATTTTAAATGACTCCCCTGAGCTCTGAGGTCTATGGCCAGCAATAGAGGAGCTTAGTAGAATGGTGTGCTGGAGCTAGCAGTCAATTTCACAGCAATTTTGTAAATTGGTTGTAGATACAGTTATAATTATCAAATTGTATACATTTATAAAATATTAGAGACAAAGAAAATATAAACTTAAAATTCACCCTGTCTTATTTATTTATTTATTTATTTGCCATTTTTGGCCAGGGTGGGGTTTGAACCTGCCAGCTCTGGTATATGGGGCTGGCACACTATTCCTTTGAGCCACAGGCACTGCCCCCCGTCTTAATTATTATTTTACAATTTACTACTATCTCTACTTTTCAAGGCTATTTATAACTATTGTATTTATGTGGTAAAAAACTATAATGGTGTGCTGCTGTGTAACTCCTTCCAACTCTACGTTTTAGTGACATTACCTTGTTAACTCAAAGTCACACCAAGGTGATCCTTGAGTAGTACAGATCAGCACTTTTCCCCTTGGGGACCTGGTTGTTAAACATTTACCAGCACACTGTAAATTAGGAAGGAACTTCCATGTTCAAGTGATGGAGAGTGGAATAAAAGTGTGTTCCAGATACCATTGCTGCATTACAAAAATCACTTCATAATTTAGTGGCTTAAAATAATAATAATTATGTAAAAGAAAACAAAAATTTTAGGACTTTTCTAATGTGTTGTGCCAGGGGAGAAAGTTAAGCCCCCCAAACTGGGCTAATATAGCTGTTTTACTTCTCTGGTATGTGACCATTGCTTCCTGATCTTTGTATCAAGATGTTATATATTAACCCGACCCCCTGTTCTTCATTTAAACCTAGACTGCATGACAGGGAGATAGAGACTCTTGTGATTGTTACCTCTTTATAATATAATATTAAGCAGCCCCTTTAGAGTGTGTGAATAGTAGCCAATCAAATCTCATATCTATCTGATAGCCTTTGTATGGAAAATGTAACTCTGCTCAGCACCTCTGATTTGCTTATATAACCTTTTCCCCACATCATTCTTTTAGGGGATGTGTCCCAGGATGGCCACCCTCACTCTTTATGCTTGAATAAAGTCTTCTAACTGGATCCCAAAACTTTTGATTATTTTAGGTTGACAATTGTTTTATGATGTAACTCATAGTTTCTGTTGATCAATAATTGCAGGAACACATTGCTGGGGAGATCTGGTTTGAGGTCCTTCACACAGTTGCAAGGCTAGAACTGCAGCAGCAGGCATGGCCGTGCACCTCTCTCTCCTCACATTGCCTTCTTCATGTCATCCCTCGGGGTGGACTAGTTTGGGCTTCCTTACAACATGCTGGCCTGTAGTAGTCGTTCTTCTTACGTCATGTCTCAGGACCTCAGAGGAAAGTGTCATAGGGAGGAAGGTGGAAGCCACTTCACCTCTCATTTCTTACCTTGGATATCACAGAGTAATTTCTGCTGTTTTCTATTAGTTGCAAACAAGTCACAGGCCTACCCAAACTCAAGGAGAGGGAAACCAGACTCCAATTCTCAAAAAGGAGTGGCAAGGTTTAAGATGAACATATGGGATTGGAGATATTTTAGGGCCATCTTTAAAAAATACAATCTGCCAAAGAGCCCAATCTGCAAAAGAGTTGGGGAAAAACAATTTATATGTAGATACCACTGGAATAGTTACTCTGGAGGATACTTGAGAATTGTTGCTTTCATCGACCCAAGGCAAAATTCACACACAGGAGCTAGAATATGATTTCCAAATAATATAGTGTAAATAGCAGCTAACGTAGCTCAATTTGGGGAAATTTTATAGAGTAGAGAAGCCCACATTTATATAATAATTAACAATAACTGTTGTCCTATTTTAATGGCTTAGAAAAGTTTCTATGTCTGTAACCAGGAACTTACTCATTTTTGTCATTGTTTTGAACGTTTCTCCTGGATCCATTCTCACCATGAGCTTTTGTTCTCACCTTAGCCATTACCCAGGTTCGAATTCTCTTCCTTTTATCTTTGTGCTTCATTTGGGAGCTATATATACACACATGTCTGTGTATGTGTGTACATATGTAGATGCTCCTTTACTTTATGATGGGATTATATTCTGAGAAACCCATTGTATGTTGGAAATACTATGAATTAAAAACTTACTAGTGCTGGTTGTTTACCCTGTGATCGTGTGGCTGACTAGGAGCTGTAGTTCACTACCCTGCCCAGCACGTGGGAGTGTCTTACGGTATTACCACTAGCTCAGGGAAAGATCAAAGTTCAAAGTTCAATTTCTACTGAATGTATATTGCTTGCACCAATATATAAAGTCAAAAATTTCTATGTAGAACCATTGTAAGTAAGTGAGGGACCATGGGTATGTGTGCATCTGTGCATGCGCGTGCGTGTGTGTGTGTGTGTGTGTATGCACGCGTGTGTAGCCTGTTCTTTTGCTTGTTTGTTTCTGATTTTCCTGACCATCGTTTCCAAGAGAAACTCTTGTTTCTCTGGACAGCATATTTGTTTATTATCTGACCATTCTGCCTCAGGTTTTCTAGTGATGAGTGGAAAAGAAAATGACACTCTTTCTCAGGCTCTGACCTCTTCAATAAGAACCAGAATTCTAGGAATCAAGACAAAAAGAAAAAATCCCGAGTGAGCAAAATGGGTAGCGAATTTTTGAATACTGAAAGGGAAAAAATGTAGAAAACCTTAAATTACAAATAATTTTTTGACAGAGGCAATATTTAAGACATTCTAGGAATTATTATTTTTAAGAAAAAAAGAATGTTCTGGCAATTTGTTTCTAGTTGAGAATGGAGTGAAAAGAAACATACAGTCAGAGGTTAGAATTTATAAAAACTCTTCAGCTATACATTAAATTCAACAAAAAGTATCCAGAGTCAGGTGTTAGATGCCCAGTTCCATTCTGGGCTCCTGGGACAGAGGGAGATGTAAGATAGAAACAAGCTGCTATTAGACCCTCAAATGTATATGTTGAAAATTACCTGTTACTGTAGATCCTGCCAATTAGAAACTCACCTCTAATTTTAGAGATGTGGCACCTTTTCATGGAAATTAAAATCTAAAGAAAGCTGAAGGTCAGGTCCAGACCCAGTCAAAAGTGAAGTACAGTTAAAAATACTTGTTCAACAACATTCCGGTTCTCTGCTCAGAGTCACAAGCTGTGTAACTACTTCCTACTCAGATGTGGTAAATGCTCTACACCAATCATCCTTCAAACCTTGATTTTTCTTATAAATATTAAGTAGCTTTAAAACAAATACTGATGAATGAGCATCAAACAGATCACTCAATTCAGAATAGTTGTTGGTAGGGCCTGGATGGTGATTTGTGTCAAAACTTCCTATGTCATTTCTAATCTGTCACCGGCACTGCAAACCCCTTTTCCATTGTGCACCACCCCGCCCATCACCTTATTGGTCTTTGTAAGGTGTAACCTGATTTCTGTGATTTCAGAAGTTTTCAGGTTACTTTGGTTTTCAAACATAGCTTCCTATTGAATTAAACTGCATGATTTTGACAACAGACTAAAAAAAAAAAAAAAAAGACCCAAACCCATTTGTTCCTGAGTGCTATGCCCTCTTCCACCAAATATTTGGTTCAGTTAGTATAGGGTGTGGTCAGCTCTGTTGACAGCTCTAGCCTGTGGTCAAGATAGAGAACCACTGTTCTCTAGAACATCCCAGTGACAAAAACCTGGTAGTCAGATCAGACACAATTTAGACGCAGAGAAATTCTAAACCCAGGACACAAACATAAATGGCTACAGGTGGGCAGCAGGTAAAATGAATGTCAGAAGGAAGTCAGGTGGGGAGAACGGTGAGTTGGAGAGAGCACGCCCTGTGCTCCAACCAATGGAAGCTGCCCGGAATGTGGGGGCAGTGTGCTAGATGAGCCTCTTTTCTTTTCTTTTCTTTTCTTTTCTTTTCTTTTCTTTTCTTTTCTTTTCTTTTCTTTTCTTTTCTTTTCTTTTCTTTTCTTTTCTTTCTTTCTTTCTTTCTTTTGGTGAAGGTTATTTATTGGCACCATTTTGAAACATCTGACATTGTCTTTGAAACTCTTCCACCTCATTTTTCACATTTTTATTTTATGCTTTGTGTACTTCATTCAGGACAACCAGTTTCATCATGCCTCTTTTCAAAGGATGTCAGGGATACGGGTTGCATTTTTATGTGCAGCAACCAAGCTTTAAATTTGGCAGCTAATTCGTTTTATTTAAAAACACTGAATAAGCTCAAGGAAACCTGTCTGGGAGCTGGATGCAGCCAAAGGGGGACTGCCAGTTTGTGACTTTTCTCTTAAAAAGAAGAGTCCTTCATGTTGATATATCACATTTCCCCCCAGCTTTTCTGGGGTTCTTTCCTCAGAAGCTTCCTTTAGCTTTCCTTCCATGGAAATGTGACAGTACTATTCCCCAGCTGCTTATAAACATTCTAAGAAACGTTTCCTCTGTATTCCTAGCTTTACGCTCACTGCAAATACAAGCTAGTTTATCGGTAGATGTTCCACCATTAGATCACCATATCGAGGAAGGGGTGTTAGTTCATTAATACCGTGTACAAAACACCCAAATCAAATTTTGCAATCCTTGTGGATTCACGATGAGATAATTACCAATTTCTTAGGTTCCCACTGAGCAGGATGAGTTGAGGATTAGCTTCTCTCAGTAGATTACACAGTAGAGAGAAAAATGTCAAATACAAAGTGAAATGGGAGGGGAAGTCTTCCCACACAGGCATCTCCCAAGCACTAATGAGCTAGCTTCCCTGTCGGAGTCATGGGTAGCAGCAGATGACCTAGGAATAAGTCAGAGACGCTTTCTATTGTGGAACTTCATTTTATCTCTAAATATATAGTTAAAAAGTAGGTCAATTGGTACTTCCAGAAGTTAGTTTCATTCAACTGGAGAAAATTAACTGTATTTTGGAAATAAAGAACCTTTAAAAAAGTTAGTTTCCTTTATTTTGCATGGAAAAAAAAATATTTTTAATTTGAAATAAATGCATTTTTTTAACTTAAGGAATTCATCTTTGCTGTCCTCACTGCACACATCATCCACATGTAATAAGGCCTCTGTTCCACACCCTAGCCACCTTCTCACTATCCATTAACCTCTTTCTGCGTCCCTTCTCTCCTTGTCCCTCCTAGGGCTCACGTTCTGTGCTTGAAATCAAACATTTGAAGGAACAGACATGTGAGAAAGGGACAAAGTAGGGGGGAGCAGTCAATGCACTAGCTTCTGCTTTATCACAAACTATTGAAGGGCATGTGTCCTCATTCAGAAGGTGTACGTGCTGTTGTGCAAGGGACCTCCCCAGGCAGCTGTGCTGGGAGTGAGCAGAAAGAATGAAGGGCTGTGTCTGTGTATACTTGCCATTTTCTGCTCACCACTGCTCAAGATCTATCCATGGGGAGCCCTCTTCCTCCCTCCCTATACTTCAGGACTGTGTCACCTGGCCATGCCAGCAGCTACGGAGGGAACCAGATTTTCTGCACTGCAGTGTGGTTCATTCATGTCTGCAGGTGGTAGGAGGAGCCAGCACTTCTGGACTGCCATGGGGCTCGAGAAGTGTTATTGAATCTATGAGGAGGTTCACGTTGCTCACTGCTCAGAAAGCCAATGACTGAGACAATGAGGATTGTTGAAGAAGAAAGGATTTGTTCCAGGAGATGCAACTGCTGGAAGGAAGAGGCACAGACTGCCTCAAATCTTCCTCCCCCACCGACAGGGTCGGGGGTCTCACGGAGGCAGAAATAAACAATGCATGAGGAGAGTGAACAACATTACATGTTAGGAATGGACTTCAGTGAGAAACTGTGCTAGGACATACCCTGTGAACAAAAATTGTGGGTAAGTTCCCCCAAGGGCAGAGATTTTAATTTTATAATGAGCTGGGGATTAATATTGGTCCATCTTTCCGCCTTCCACATAGGCTCAGGGGGTCCTTGGGCGCAATCTGTGGTGGCATATGGCTGATCTTGTCTTTTCCGGAGAAACAGGTGGTGTGAGGCTCTGTAGTTATCTCAGGGCTGCAAGGATGTTCCACAGTTTCTGGGAAAGAAACTCAAAAGGGAATGCATCAATGTAAAAGAAAGCTGTAAAGTTCTGGTCAGCAAATACTATCAGCCTGGAAATTTGAAATGTAAGAGAACTACAAAAAATCATATACATAAAAAAAACTTTCTTTTCTTCTTCAGAAGTCGGTTATAGAAGAAGTACAAATCCAAGGGGGCAAATCTTCAAAATTGCTAGTAGCTACTCAGGTGAAGTAAGAGGGGTAAGCTCTGAGATGAGTGAGGCCAAGAGGAGGTACCAGGTATTCTGATGTGTGCAGGCCAAGCCATCGTCTTAGGAAACACCTCAGCACACAAGTTTTGAAATGAAGGCAATGTTCAAAGACTTGTTCCTGGTATGAGGCTATTATCATAACAGACAATCTCAAATGTGCAATAATATTTTGTGGGTAGAATTGGCTTGGAGAAAGTGTTTCCTTTTTCATGATAATTTCCTTGACTACAATGACCTATAGTGATTTTTTTTTTTTTTTTTTTTTGGTAAATTATTATCAGTGGATTTCGTTATTCATTTTAATTCATCATTGAATATTTATCTCCGAACTTTCAACAGCACTGCTTTTTTTTCTTGCCTCACAACAAAATGGAAGATTTTTCAAAAGTGGAGTACAAGACTCTAGGACAGCTCTGTCCAATAAAAAAATACAATGTAATAGTTGTGTTTTCTCCACATCTTCACCAATATTTGTTATCTTTTGTCCTTTTGATAGTAGTCATACTAACAGATGTGAGGTGATATTTTATCTTGGTTTCGATCTGTATTTCCCTGATGGTCAGTGATACTGATGACCTTTTCACGTACATTTTGGCCATTTGATATGGTTTTAATATGACCCAATGGAACTTACTTTCCAATGTGAAGGTGTTGGGAAAGGGGACCTGATGGTAGGTATTTGAGTCATGAGGGCATTACCCTTGCAAATAGATTCATACCATTATTATAGGAATCTCTTCATTATTGTGGGTTTAGGTTAATTATAACAGAGTGAGAGAGGCTCCTTGCTTTGTCTCACTCTCTCTTTGCCCTTCCAACATGGGAAGATGCAACAAAAAGGCTCTTATCAGATATAGGCCCTTGATCTTGGGCTTCCCAGCCTCAAGAACTCTGAGAAATAAATTTGTTTGTTATCAACTACCCAGTCTGAGGCATTTTGTTACAGAAGCACAAAACAGATGAAAACATATGTCTTTTTTTGAGAAATGTCTATTTATGACCCTTGCCCATTTTTATTTAATTTTTAGCATTTTTAAATTGCAGATTAATATGAGGGTACAAATTATATGGTTTTATACTTTGTGTTTCTAAGGTAAAGTTCAAGTTGTAGTTGAGCCCCTCATCTGGGGGTGTGCTGCACACTCTTACATCGTGCACATTAGGTGAGAGTTCACCACACCTCTTCCTCCTCCCTCCTTTGCACCACTTCTATATACTTGTGTTTTTCATTCATGTGTAGCTGTTTTGATTTTATATTAGTATCAAGTACGTTGGATACTTGCTTTTCCATTCCTGTGATACTACTAAGAAGAATGTGATACAAAACATGCAATGTCTCCATCTTTTTATGGCTGAATAGTATTCCACGTGTACCACAGCTTATTAATCCATTCATAGGCTGATGTCTTTGCCCATTTTTAAATCAGGTTATTTATTTATTCTTCCTATTGAGTTGTATGAGTATTGTACTATTTCATATATTAATCCCTTGCCACACACATGGTTTGCAACACTGGCCATGTCAAAAAAATGTATACACAATTTGAGCAATGTTACTTATGTATCACTTTCAAAGTTGAACTGAATTATGGTAGCAATGTGTAGTATGATGTTCACTTGCTCAATATATGGCAATAATCAAATGTATGCTAGTGTCACCATGTGACAGGCATAGTATAGCTTTTTCTTTTAAAATGTGTATGCATTTTTTGGCACTCTTTGAATTTTCTCCCATTCCGTAGATTGACTTTCAATCCCCTGATTTCCCCTTTGCTGTGCAGGAGGGTTTAGTCTGATGCAATCTCACTTGTCTAGTTTTGGTTGTGTTGCCTGAGTTTTTGGTGTCATAATAAAAAATCATTAACAAGACCAATAACAAAAGTTTTTCACTATGTTTTCCTCTAGTACTTATATAGTTTTAGGTATTAAATTTAAGTCCCTAATACATTTCTAGTTGGGTTTTGCATATAGTGTGAGATAAGAATACAATTTCACTCTTCTACTTTGGATACTCACTTTTCTCAACACCATTTGTTTAAGAGACCATTTTTTACCACTTTGTGTTCTTAGCATCTTTGCAACACCTCAGTCAATTGTAAATGTGTGGATTTATTTCTAGCCTTTCTATTCTTTCCCATTGGTCTATATGACTGGTTTTATGTCAGTACCATATTGTTTTGATTACTATTGCTTTGTAGTAGATTTTTGAAATCAGAAAGTGTGACACCTGCAGGTTTGTTCTTGCTCAAAATTGTTATGCTCTTTGAGTTCTTTTGTTGTTCCATATAAATTTTAGATTTTTTTTATTACTTCTGTAAAGAATACCTCTGGTATTTTGATAAGGTTTGCATTGAGTGTGTAGAACACCTTAAATAAAATGAATATTTTAACAATATTAATTCTTCAAATCCATGAAGATAGGAAGTATTTCCACCTGTGTCTTATAGAAAATGCTATAGAGATTCCTTAAAAAATTAAAAATAGAAATACCATAGGATCCAGCAATCCTGCTTCTGGGTATATATCCAAATCTCTCTCTCTCTCTCTTTCTCTCTATATATGAATACATAGATATAGATATAGATTTGAAGTGATATGTTCACTTCCATATTACTTGGAGCATTATTCACAATAGCCAAGATACAGAAACCAACTAAATGTCTGTTGAGGGATAAATGGAAAAAGGAAATGTTAAAGATGTTTGTATAGCAGAATATTTTTAAGCCTTATTTTCAACCTTAAAAAAGAAGAAAACTATTATTTGCAACCTTATGTTAAGTGAAGTAAGCCAGACATAGAAAAACAAATACTGCATGATTTCATTTGTATATGTCTGAGGAATCTAAAATAGTCAAACTCATAAAAACAGAGCGTGGCAAATTGGTCATTGCCAGGGACAGAACGGGGAGGGGAAAATAAGGAGATGTTCAAAGGGTACAAAGTGTCAGTGATGTACGGGGGAAGTTCTGGAGATCTAACATATAACATGATAACTACAGTTAGGAATATTGTATTGTATACTTGAAATTTGCCAAACAAATAGGTCTTGTGGTCTCACCATGAGATACAAAAAAGAGAAAGAAAATGATAATGATGTAAGGTAAAAAAAAATATTAATTAGCATGATTCTGCTGATAAGTTCACAATGTACGCATATATTAGAACATCAAATTTAACACTATTGGTAAGATTGAAAATTAATATAGCTTCTTTGGAAAAAAGTAGGGGAATCCTCAAAGAGCTAAAAGCAGAGCTTCCATCTGATCCCACAATCCTTTTGCTAGATATCTACCCAGAAGAAAAGAAATCATTTTACTGTAAGGACATTTGCACTAGAATGTTTATTACAGCTCAATTCACAATCACCAAGATGTGGAATCAACCCAAGTGCCCAACAACCTATGAATTTAATAAATTGTGGCATGTGTATACCATGGACTACTATCCAGCCTTTAAAAAGATGGAAACTTTACGTCTTTCATATTAACCTGGATGGAATTGAAGAACATTCTCCTTAATAAAGTGTCACAAGAATAGAAAAGCAAGTATCCAAAGTACTCAATACAAGAATGAAACCAGAAGATGAACAACTACATGCCCACATGAGAGAAATACATAGTTAAAATCAAGTGGGGAAAGGGAAATGGAGGAAGGGAGGAGAGAGGAGAAGGCGGGGGGTGTGCTCTCATCTAATGGGCACAATGTAAGGGTTTTTGGCATGCCTCCTGGGCTAAGGGCTGAACTTCAACTTGGACTTTTGCCTGACAAGTGCAAAGAATGTAACCTCATCGACTGTACCCTTGTATTAATCTGAAATTTATAAAAAAAACATAAAATTGTCCACTTTCAATATATATAACCTATGTGTCAATAAATCTAAAAGAAACTTAGGAAACTTTAGGAAAAAAATTTTCCTAAAAAAAGGTATAACAAATACAATACAAGCTGTCAATTTTAGCTATACACGTACTTCTAAATTTCCTAGTAGCTACATGAACAAAAATAAAAGATAAAAAATTAAAATTAATTTTAATAGTATATTTTATTTAACTTATTTCAAAACCATAATTATTTTAATATGTAATCAATATGAAAAAAAATTATTAAAGTGCTTTTTCATAAAGTCTTTGAAATTGGCTATGTTTTTACCTTGACAGCACTTCTAAATTTCAAGTACACCATAGGCACACCAACTGCTGGCAAGAGTGGGACTGTGCAGGGCTAGGAAAAGTGAGTGACAGGCTTGGAACCAGATAAGGAGAATGACTTTGGATTGAAATAATTGTTCTCAAACTTCAACCTGCTTCAGTCCACCTGCAGAGCTTGTTAAGACATAAATAACTGGACTCCACCTCTGGAGATTCTAATCCATATATCTGGGGTAAAGTCCCCAATTTTCTGTTTTCAGTAAGTTTCCAAGTTATTCTCTGCTGTTCTTTGAGAGTTGTTGGTGAAGATGATGCTTTGGGAAATTAGCTTTGTAATTTTAGGTGGTAAAAGGACATAGGATTCCTAAAGATTATATAAATCTCTCCTCCATTGCAATACCAATTAGTGCTATAGCAGGAAAGACAGTTGATCAACTAGAACTTCAGACTGTGATTTTTATCTTTAAATGGAATAACACGTGGTAATATTTTTGATCTTGTTAATTATTTGCAAGTGAAGATGCAGGTATTTGAATATCATATATACACATATGTGGTATATTTAATTTATTATAATATGAACATCAAATTAACAATCAAGTCTTTATATTTCCATTCACTAAAGGAGACATGTAGGCACAATTTCAGAAAATAAATATTTTAGAACTAGAAAATGATAACCTGAGCACAATTCAATTTCTTTTAAGTTGACTATAAGCTCCCACTAGTCTGTAAGTCCCTTTTTAAGTAGATTGTAGCTCATATTTACTATTCCCAATTTTTAACTTCTTTGTACACAGTGGTTATTTAATTAATAGATAAATGAGTGAATTTTTTATTTGCTTTATTTATTTTTGGTAATTTGGTCTTTCGCCATTCTGAATATTTTAGCATAATGTGCGAGTGACATTGTAAGGTAAGGAGAGTATATATGTTTTCAAAAATAGACATCTGTCTTAATTTTATATTTATCTATAATAAGTAGTAGGAATACAGTGCACTTCTGAGTAAAAATCTAAATGCCAGCAAGCTATTTTTGACCTTGTGATTCTGGATGGTCTGATTATAGACAGTCCATTTCCAGGCTTCCTCTCCCTCCGTAGGAGCCTGAAGCTAAATTACAAATTACCTGATGCTCTGAATTCACATTTCACAGTGTGGTATCCTAACATATTGTAAGAAGAGATGCTACACATGAATTTTTAAATGATTAAAAAGATATCTCTAGTGATGCAAGAAAAGAACTTTATGAATCTAACATTTTCTCAAAATTGGACACACAAATGGAGATCATAAAACTTTGGTCAAGTGGAAACTAATTTAGCGTTGTTAGTGTCAAGCACCCACACTTTTTGAAATAACATAATGGTGCTGCTAACATGAGGCTCTAGCATTTTGATTTTTATGAAGTTGAGCACGGAGTCCATTTCATTACTGGACCATCCTGGCACATATGATAGCCCACCTGGGTAAGTCCATCATACCCCTGTTAGAGGCTGGCACTGAGAATGCCCACATTGACAGAGCCTGTGCCATCCAACTCTGTGCCAGACATTTCTTTTTGCTTCACTTAAATACTTGTCACAACCACTTCATGAAGTAGAAATAATGACGTACTCCCATTTTCTATAGAGTATGCTGAAGCTCAGTGAGTTTAAGTAATTTGCTCAAACTGAAACAGGTGGGAATGATCAATTGCTTTGGGACATTCCTCAGGCTTGTCTGCACACCCACCCCTGAGCCACGCTGGTTGACCGGGGATGAAAGGCCTCCGGTACACATCCCTGGTTAGGGAAGAGAAACCCTTGGTTATATCAGTATGCACCTAAATGAGCCATAAACCAAGGAAACCCTTAATGGCAGCACCGTAACACCTCTTAAACTATCATATTTCACTGGAAAGGGGATTTTTAAGCACACTGGGACTTGGGGAGCTGGACTCTGTCTGAAGGAGCTGATACCTCAGGGATTTGTGCTGGCAAGAGCAAATGTTGTCACTGCACAGTGGCGATTTTCAGGTTGGCCCTACAGCTGTTTCCGTGCAAAAAAATCTATAAAAGAAAAATCTATAGAGTTTTATGATTTTTTTTTCTCTTCTAATAGAGGGTGAGGAAATTCCCAGTTCTATTTTTTAAGTTTTGAGGATCAGAGTACAATTCTTGCTTCCTTTATCTTGAGGGTCTGGAAAGGGATTTATTGGGAGTGCCAACGAAAGAAAAAAAGTGTATCTTATCTCAGATAATATAAAAGAGAAAAGAAATATAAATATGTGCCAGAGAAATGAACTCACTATTTATTTTTTGCTACTTTCAACATGAGACTTACACCGTAAACTTTGGCCCTGGCATGCACTGTAGGCATGCCTTTTCTATAGTTTTGGGCCTTGGAGGACAGTGGCTACTGTGCCTCGTATCTGTCATTATTAAATTCCAACCCCCCCCAAACATAGCTAGCTATTCTTTCAACAGTATCACCAGTGAGCCATATTCCTTAAAAAACATTCCCCAAACTTCTCTTAGAAAATGGTTTATTCAGCTTAGAAGTTATGCCTCGAGAGCTCCCCTCTGCCCCAGACAGACTATCTCCATCATGATGACAATTCTCACATACTGACACTTGATGACAGGTCACAAAGTTACGAGGTCAACTGAGATATGGCTCCACAACTTTGTCTTTATTTTCTTTGGGGGAGAAAGATGATATGAAACCACAAAAGCTGGAAATTTTTGAGCAATAAATGACTCAATTTGAAATAAACATCAGTAGAGGAGGACATAAAGATGTCATGAAACATTTCCACTCAATTGTTTAATCTCCCTTCTTAGGCAAGTCCAGAGGATGACATTATCTTCTCATTTCACTGAGTGAAGCCAAGCTCATGCTTGAGATGAGATTAAAAACAAATGAATTTTAGACTTGTAGAATGCATGTCTTTTAGTGTTGTTATTAGAGAATTTAATGAAAACAGTTTTCTTTACGCTGATGCTCCAGGAAAAGCATTAGATACAAACGAACGCGTAACATTGCATCCATCTAATTTCAAGAGAGATATGGATGGCCAATGAAACCCTACAGTTTTATTGCTTCAAAGTATTTCACCATAATGATTATATACTGAAATTTTGGGAGGTTTTGAATAAACACCAGAAATTAATGACAAGGAAACAGATAGAATTAAAAAAAAAAAATCAGTTGCATTGTTGTACTCAATACAATCCTAGTAATTAACAGTGTAATTTGGTCATAATTTTAAAAGCCTATTTATTTGCAAACTTACCATGTGCCTCTTATCTATAGAGCATTGTGTTAAGCGCTAGAAATTTTCATTCATTCAACAAATAATTATTGAGCGCTTTATTTGTGTAGCATATTATTTTAGACCTAGGGATACTCAGTAAAAGTCACATGTAAACCTTCCTTCTCTCATGGAATTCATACTTTATTAGAGAATACGCAAAGTCTGTGAGATAAATAAATTAGAATACGTTTGAAAGTATTATGATGAGTACTGAACAGAAAACATTTAACCAAGGAAGAGCCCAGAGACCCTTTTAACAGGGCAGTGATGATGACTTTTCAGACGGTCTGCGTGCGTAGGCCTCTCACAAAGAAAAGTTTTTATAATATTATGTTTGAATAAAGACCAGGAATAAGCCATAAAATTACCATGAGGGTGTCTAGGGGAAGGACACACAAATAGATGGGAGAGGATAACTAGCTGAGAATTGTGTGGAAGAGCAGGGAGGCCAGGGTCAGTGAGTGGATGATGTGAAGGGGAAGAATCCTAGAAGATAAAAGCCAGAGAGATGAAAGGGGGCGGTGAGAGAGGGTCTGAAAGGTCACGCAGAGGAGTCTTATGACCCCCTGGAGGGTTTAGGCAGAGGAAAAAGCTGATCTGATTTGTGGTTTGGGAGGATGACTCTGACTGCTGTGATGAGGCTAGAGGACAGAGAAGACAAAGTGGTCCCATTGCTAGTGAACTCAGAACTCATTCCAAGGGTTGAGGAGGATGTGGGGTCGGTGCAGGCAGAAGTGTGAGAGTGCTGAGCACTGATGGTAACGGCTTAGACTCCCGCTCCCCCCTCAGCCTGCTCCCATCTGGCTCCTACCTCTGTTATTCCCCAGAGATCATTCTCTGGAGGATTGTGGTGACCTTTATGTCGCCCAGTGGTGTTCCTCTTTGGTCCTCATCTCATCCGACTTTCCCCCAGCAGGTGTAACTCTTCCCGGTGCCCTTCCTCTCCACATACCCACCTCCCTTGTCCCCTGCGGGCTGTGCATTGTCCCTCTTGTCCTCACAGTTCCTGGGCCCCGCACCTTTTTGCAGGATTACCTTCCTCTGTCTGGTGGTCAGGCCTTCACGCTTCTGTCTAGTAAAGGCACAGTGAACAACCCCAGAGGCTCACTCAGGACATAGTCTGGGCACTGGGGCTTTTAGACGTAGCATATTGCTACCTGTGTTGCATGCAATGAAATAACTCATTTCTGCCCCAATCTTTACCTTATTGTTTGGTTTTCTTTATCTAAACAATCTTAACTATGCATGATCCTGAGGCTTCACCTACAACTCATTTCCAAGTATATGTCCTACCCAGGGTGCTTTGCTGAGTGACACACTCCTATTCAATTGGCTGACATCCTTGCTCAGTGTCTCAGATGTGTCTTGTTTATTATGTCCTGAAGTGACATCAGGGCTTCCCTTTATGGGGAGTCTCCCCAGTGTTCTCTGGCCTGATGGATGACACTATGACCCAGCTGTGCAAATTAGAAAGTTAAGCCTTCTTTTCCATAGGAATTTCTTGGATTCTAATTTTGGAACTGCCACATTCTAACTGTGATTTTGGACAATCTACACAACATCTCCATGCTTCACTTTTTTCTTCTGTCGTTTCAATTAACCCTAAAAAGTGAAAATAAATAAATATTTAACGTATGTCTGACTAGCTCTTGTCAAACATTGATTCTGTTTCCCTGCACTTTTGGCATATTGATTGACTTTCTCTTTCACCAAACAGCCTCACTGGTTAAGACAGGGCCTCTGTGGTTCTAGGTCTGGTATAATGTATTGCCAATAAAGCTCTTCGCTGCCTGGACCAGATAAGCTGAAATTTAATAGTGTGTACACAAAGCGGCATAGATGAAATAGGAAAAAAACAGGCCAGATTCTTCTCAGGGATGCAGAAAAGGAGGCATCATCATCTGCAATTAGCAAAGTTGTCTGAGCCGTTACGAGGCGTTTGCAAGTCTACCAGAATGCTTCCACATCTGCAGGAATGCCTCTCACTGTAAGCAAAAGGTTAATAGCTGTGTTTTTCCAGATGTTTCATGTGGGCCAGATGTCTGAGTAGCCCAAACTACTTTGCTGCATTTTAGTGCCACATAAACTGCAGGCTGCCGCTTGTCGGGAGAGCAGTTAATTTCCATAGAATGTTGCACTGAATCTCATTAAAGTTTGAATTACAACAAATTTGTTAAGGAGGTTATAGTAAGTGCTGCCATAAGGATTAGGCTGATAGAAGTGAAAATAGAAGATTTGTCCTCTATGATTTGAGTGGCTCTCAAAGGCCCATCACGCCACCCCGCCCCACTCTCTATTTTTCCTGTCTGGTTTTTAGCTTTCATATGTGGCCAATGCGTTTCATCAACACTGAATCTTATCAACTGTCAAATAAACTTGTGAAACATGTCAGGTATTTAGGCTTATTGAAAACATTGTGATAGCAGTGAACAATTGCATAATACTAACTTATAAATAACAACATTCTGTGCATGTACTGAATTTGAACTGAGTTTCAGACTCCATGTGAGGTTTTCTAGGTACTTTGTCCCTGAAGTTAGGGTCTCTAAGCTGTATCTGCAGGTCACGTAGCACATTGGGTCCATGTTGACACATGCCGTCTTATTTATTCCTCATAATCATTGTAAGCAGTCAGTATCTTTGCTCCCTCTATATTTTGTTGTTGAAGAAGAGGATGTAGGTATGTTGTGAGTCTACTGTTCAGGGGTGACCTAGGATTTTAAATGTGCCTTTTTGACTTCATAGGCCATGAATTTTGTGTTATTTCTTCTTTGGATTATTGCAAAATATTTCTTCTACAGCAACTACTGACATCAGGGAATTGGTAGAACGAGGAATTTTTTGGTGGGGTTGACAAGGAGGAGGGGATGATTTCAGAGCTTGGGGCTTCAGGAAGCAGCCTGGCCCCGGGTAGTTGTAATGATCAACGTTGCTTCTTGCTCAGCATTCTTGCATTTTCTCTAATAAACAATCCTGGCCATTCTGGCTGAGGATATTTTTGAAATAGTCTCATACACGATCTATATAAATTTATATTGTATCTAACCATTCACCCTCAAATGAAAAAAATATGCAAAACTTATGATATTAAAACATAATTATTCCTTTAATACTGTGAAGCATAGGGAACATTAATTTTATCTTAAAAAGAAAATTTTTGCTTTTACAGGGAAAGGAGAGTTAATGCACATAATGCACTGAACACGTGGAAAAACTGTTAACTGCAAAGGATTATTTTTACTAAATTATTTCACTTAATTATCTTACTTTATTATTGAAACAATTTTGCAAAGTCAATATTATGCACATTTTACAGAAAACTTCATAAAATGTAAATCTGATGGCTGGGATCACAGTATTTTGTTTGCTTTCTTCCATGTTCTCTACAAGGTATTCAGAACCTTTAGAAAAAATGGTAAGGGTGGGAGGAGGTCAGGACAAAATAAGACATACTAAGAAATTCCTGAAACAATGCAAAGACTTACTAGTGACCTAGGAATGCACACATGTGTCAGAATGAATAGGAGACATGTTTTAATAAGTGTCACATTTTAAGAAGTTCTAGCACAGCTATTTCATGCCTCGCTTAAATTTCTCTAAAGCATCCTTTCGTCTGTATGACTTTGGGAGAATTTTTTTAAAAAAGTAGTTTTCAAAGTCCTTTAAACACAAAGGAAGGACAGCTAAAAATACATTTTTTATGTAAAAGAATACATTTGCGTATAAAACGAGGAGGCAAAATTTCTGTTTATATCAAAGATGAAGAGGAGATAACTTTCAATATCTACCAGAAAAAAAGGGCAGATTTTACACATAGTAATGGTAATTATATTGACAATAGGTTTTTACCACTAAAAATAAACAAGGTCAATAAACTATTATTATTATTTAAATAAATACTTTTAATTTTTTTATTAAGTCATTTGTACATAGATTATAAATACATTTATGCCATTATAGGATTAGATGTGTTGATTATTTTTACAAATTGAAGTGCTTACATCCTACTAATCAACATAGCTTTTACCTCATTTAACCAATTACAGCATTAAGACATTTGTGTTCTACACCTGATAGATCCAACTTGTACTTGCAATGTGCTCCATAGGTGTGGTCCCCCTACTATCCTTCCCTCTAAACTATTATTTTTAATGTGTTCATATTAGACTCCTTTACACTACTCATGCCATTATATTATTTGGTGGGTATTTTTTTTTTTTTTAATAAAAGACTATAAAGGTTTATTGCTAGTCCACCCATCTATAAAGGACTCCTAAAGATATAGCTGAGGAAAACTAACACCTATCTAGGTAGAAAACATGACTTTCAAATAAAACTTTAACAACAACAACCTAATGTTCAAACATGTTATTAGTTTCTCATTACTGCTATTACCAATTGTCAGAAACTTAGTGACTTAACAACACAAATTGGTTATAGTTCGGGAAATCAGAAATACAAACTAATTATCACTAGGCCATAGTCCACATGTTTTCAGGGCTGGTATTTTGAGGATACAAAAGCATAGAATTTTTTTTTTTTTCCTGAGACAGAGTCTCACTCTGTCACCCTTAGTAGAGTGCTGTGGCGTCACAGCTCACAGCAACCTCAAACTCTTAGGCTTGAGTGATTCTCTTGCCTCAGCCTACCAAGTAGCTGGGACTAAAGGTGCCCACTGCAATGCCTGGCTATTTTTTTGTTGCAGTTCTCATTACTGTTTAGCAGACCTGGGCTGGGTTTGAACCTGCCAGCCTCAGTGTGTGTGAGTGGCACTCTAACCACTGAGCTATGGGTGCCAAGCCAGAGAATTCCTTTTCTTTTTCCTTTTTCTGTCTTTTAACTCAAGCTCTGCTTTTTGGATGCTAGTTGCTACCTACATCTTCAAAGCCAGCAGTGTGACATTTTTGAACCTGATTTCTGACTTCATGGTCACATTTCTATGTTTCACTAGCTTGCCTCCCTTCGTCCCTTATAGGGACTCTGTGATTGCTTTTGGACCCACACAGTTTCCTCATCTCAAATTTTCTAACTTAATCCCATTTTCAAATTCCCTTTAGCCATGTAAGCTAAACATATTTAGTGTTTCCAGTTCTTAGGATATACACATCTTTGGGTGACCCATTATTCTGCCTACTAAACTTATTGATCAAGCTAAAAAATACTGACTTTATAAGACAAAAAGAAATGTTGATTTTATTTCTTTTAAAATAAAGCAAGACAGATGATCTATGTTGAATATTAATAAAAAGTCATCAAAAAGTAAAGGAAATAGAAGATAGGAGATTATTAAAGGAAAAACTAAATCCACGATTGAGAGAATCAACAAAAAGGGTTGAACTTTTTAAAAGACTAATAAAAGTACTAACAAGACTAAGAAAAAACACATATGCACAAATCACCCCTATAGTAACTCACATATTCTATTAACCATAAAGTTGATAAGAGGATATTATGAACAATTATATACAAATTGATTGTAAAATTTAGATGAAATTGAAAAACATAAAAACTACAGCTTAACAAAAAGACACAAGAAAAAGAAACTCTGAATAGTCCTATATTTGTTTTAAGAAATCCATAATTAATGGGGAAACATTTCTCAATTCCTTTTGTGATAAATAATAATAATAATAAACTTGAAGCCAAAACCTATCAAGATAACATAAGAAAGGGTAATTGCCAGCCAATCTTTCTCATGAGCGGAGATGCAAAATCCCTGGATATGATATTAGCTATTTAAATCCAGGGATATATTTGGATGATACATCACAAATAAATTGTTTTTATTTCAGGAATACAAAATAAGCTTAAACTTTAAAAATAAAACAATTTAATTCACTGTGGTTACAAAATACAAAATGTATGCAATCATCTCAATTTTTACAGAAAGCTCATTTGATGTGATTTAGTACCCACTCATAACATGATTATGTACTTAGAAAATCCAAAGGACTCCACATGTAAATTATTACAATCACTTACTGAATTTAGTAAGATCACTGGACTCAAGGTCATTAAATGGAAATAATTTATATATATAGAAGAAATAAATAATTAGATGATAGAATTTCAGAAAGGGATATAATTTACTACCATAAGATAACTTTGGGACAAAAATATAGAAAAGCTTTGCAAGGCATTAACACAGAGAACTATAAAATATTATTGACTGAAAGAATTTACAAAAGATATAAATAAATAAAATTATATTCCATGTTAAACAGTAAAACCTTAATGAAATAAGGTTGAAATGCTCCCTCAATTTACCCATTGAATTATTATTATCTTAATGAAAATCTAAGCTGTATTTTTGTTGTTGAAAATTTTCAAATCAAATCTCCAATGTATATGGAAATGCAAAAGACCAAGGACAGGCTAAACAATCTTAAAGAAGAGCAAGTTGGACAACTTATAGTAGTAGGAGTCAAGATTTATTATAATATTATAGTTAGAAAGACAGTGTGGAGTTTGTATGAAATTACACAAATAAAACAATATACAGGAAAAGAATAGACTCATCAATAAATTATGGTTATCAGTAAAATATCCATAAAGAATGAATTTTATATTTCACATCATACATAGAAATCAATTTAAGGTAAATTATAGAATTAATACACATGGCAAAACAACAAATAGAAGATAATATCTGAGGACATTTTTATAATCATGTGGAAAGCAAAACTTTTTTTTAAAACAAGGCATAGAAAGTCCTAACCTTAGCCAGGCATGGTGGCTTATGCCTATAATCTAGTGCACTCAGAGGCCGAGGCAGAAGGATCCCTTGAGTTCAGGAGTTGGAGACCAACCTGTGCAAAAGGGAGACAGAAAAAGATAGAAAAACCAGCTGGGCATGGTGGTGTGTGCCTGTAGAACCAGCTAATTGGCAGGCTGAGGTAGAGGATCTGTTAAACCCAGGATTTGAGGTTGCTGTGAAATACAATGATACCACTGCACTCTTAATTGGTCAGCAGAGAGAGACTCTGACAAAACAAAAAGAGAAGAACTCTAACCGTAAAAAAAATAATTGATAGATTGAATTACGCTAAAATTAAGACATTCCGCTCATCAAAATATTAAATCACACTCAGTGTAAAAATCAAACCAGTGCAGAGACATTTCTGAATTTCCAGCAACTACTACGAAAAAGGTAGACAACATAATTTTTTAATAATGGTGTTTAACTCAATTTTATATTAATTGTTATTATAGTTATATTTAGTACTAAAAGTTAAAAGTGTTTACCTTGGGATAATTACTTAGGGTTGCAGGAGGCCTTCTATATTGCTATATTGTTCTATTTCTTGATTAGAGGGATGGTAGTGAAATTCATAAATATTTACTCTTAACATCATGCTTTTGAAACAAACATTATAAAGTGTGTCAATAAAATGTTTATCATTTTCATAAACCAAATTTGTCTTAGTAAAATAAGGAATCCAAGGACTTAAGTAACCCTTCTAACATATGTAGCTATATAATAGATATGATATTATAATTCCAAATAAAAATAATACTCACCACATTATATGCATAAAAATAATACTCACATTATATGCAAAAAAATTACTAAGTATAGAATACACATAGTGGAATTTGAATTAATTAAAATTACAGACTTTTATAAGTATAATACCAATAAAAAATACCATAAACATAATTAAAGAAAAAGGGTCAATTAGGAAAATATATTTACAATGTTTACAATAATATTTAGATTTGGGGTGGAAATGTGAATTAGTATAAAATTTGGAGAACAAACTTTAATATCTATTAAAATAGAAAATGACCACAACATATATATATGTATATATATATGTGTGTGTGTGTGTGTGTGTGTGCATATGTGTCCATACATATGTGTGTGCGTATGTTCTTTAAATCTACTCTGCACAGGTACATTGGAATGTTTATTGCAATAATACTTATAAACTTATAAACATACATAAGGCCTAAATGGTCTTCAAAAAGACTAAATAATATAATGTGAAGCAGAATATTGATCAGGTATAAGGAAATTTGATCTCAATAGCTACATAGGGATAGACATTAAAGCATATTTTGAATGTGGCATGATATGCCTTTGGCAATCTTATTTACATAAATTAGAAATAATCACACTCAAAGAGCTATACAGATGGTCACTGACTTACAATGGTTCCACTTAGGATTTTTAGACTTTATGGTGATGCAGGAGGAACATGGGTATTTTTAAATACATGACGCTAAATTTAAACCAATGCTCTAAAGCCTTCCCTTTGCATCTATAGGGTATTAGTTCCAGAACCCCACCTCACCCCCAAATTTATGGGTGCTTAAGTTCCTTATATAAAGTAGTATAATATTTTCAATGTGTGTGTATACATGTGTGAACTTATGTAAAACTCTAAAGTAAGTTAGGCGGTCATGGTAAAGGTTTCTCCTGATCAGGGCACAGCAAGAAGAGAGGACCAGAGGACAGAATGAAACAGGGGAGGGTGCTAAATTACAATTTAATATATTGTAAAAAAAATTATTTTTTAATTTAAAAATATAAAGCAAATTGAAAATGAATTAAATATCTTCAGTTCTTGAGAGTATAGTTTTACATTTGGTATTCTAATGTTTAATTATAATTTAATTTAATATTTAACAAAATGAAAATGTCACTGAAGAATATTTTTGTTGTGGTGATAAATAGGGAAATGCAGGTGGCCATGAGCATTGAGACGGTAATTTAGAGAGAACATATGAAAGATCATATGAACGATCATATGTTCTCTAACCCTGGGTAAGGAAAGTTAACATCTCAGGCTTGGACAATAAATACAAAGATCCCAGATAGACACCACCCAATATTTCAGTTAATTGTTCATCTGTCTTATATTAGTGATGAGTTGGGAGAGGAGAGAAGAAAGGAAAGAAGGTCTTACTCATGTCTTCACATAACGAAAATTGCCATGATTCATGGCAATCGCTGTCTTAATCATGTCTTCACTCATTCAGCAAGTATTTACTGGGAAAGTGTTAGGTGCTCTATTTAGCTGTTGTCAATTCATAACATTCATGAAGGTTCCTGGTTTATGGGTGATAGAAAGCCATCTGAGCATTTCCAAACAGGAAATGACTCACAAATTACTGTTATAGAAAGAGAATCTAATCCGCTAGACAGGGGAAGTTCTCAAAAGAACAGGCAGACCAGAAATAGAAAGACAAGTTTAGCAACTAAAGGTAAAACCAATAAGGTAAAGGAAGGTGGATGGATAGAAGGAGAGAATTTAAAAATAAAATTGGTATAACATGATGAAATTTGATGGCTGTTTGAGCGTAGGGAGGTAGAAAGAAGGAAGAAGTGATAATGATCCGAATTTTCATAGTTTCAGAAAAGCACCTGTGAGTCATCCAGGGACATCCAGTTGTCAGATGAAAACAGAAAAGCCAATTGTGGGTCCTCTTCTGCTTATGAATTTCAGGAAGTCTTATGGCAGTTAGTTAATCCTAATTTAACTTGGGGCTTCTTTAACGTGAGGCTGAGAAGCTTCTTATTTCACAAGGCCTCGTTATGTGAAGGGAGCCTGTATTTGAAGTTATTCTCCTGAAGTATAGTCACAATTGATGCAGATCTGAGGAGGAATCTGTTCCTTTTGATACTATGCTATGAAATAAAAATTTCCATGCAGACCTGGAGAAATACTAACATATGAAGACATTAAGGAAGGGTACTGATTGTTTTACTGAAAGGTCTGGTTCAAAGGAATTCCTAATGAATGAAGACATCTCAGATACATCACCTTCTCTACTCTTATGAGTGTCAAGATATTAAAATAGTCCTTGGGCCGGGGACAGTGGTTCACACCTATAATCCTAGAACTCTGGGAGGCTGAGGTGTGTGGATCATCTGCGCTCAGGGGTTCGAGAACAGCCTGAGCAAGAATGAGACCATGTCTTTACCAAAAATTGAAAAACTAGCCAGGAATTGTGCCGGGCACCTGAAGTTCTAGCTACTCAGGAGGCTGAGGCAAAAGGATTGTTTGAGCCCAGGAGTCTGAGGTAGCAGAGAGCTATGATGCCATGACACTCTACCCAGGGTGACTAAATTACACTCTGTCTCAAAAACAAACAAAACAAAGCAATAAAATAGTCCTTGGTCATTCAAACGGCAGTTGTTTGAACACCCATAATTTTTACAAATGACAAAGAAAAACTTAACTATGTTGGCATCTAGAAGGATGATCTTTAAGAAGCTGAAGAAAACTCAGACCAGGAACTAGGTTCACTGTCCTTAATTTCCCCCATTTTGAGAAGTCAGAACTTCTAACCTCATATTTGTTGGTCACTTGTTCATGGCAAGAAATGGATCATTTCTCCTGTTTGCAATCAGAGAGCTCTGAAGACCTTAGTCAAGATCTGGATATTAAGGTCATGGGGGGAGGGAGGAAAAGCAGAGAGAGGGAAGGAGGGAGAGGGCTGGAGCCTTGGTGTGTGCCACACCTTCTGGGGGCAAGACATGATTGCAAGAGAGACTTTACCTAACAAATGCAATCAGTGTAACCTGGCTTATTGTACCCTCA
>CAUYPK010064697.1:0-27271 GCA_963574355.1 Loris lydekkerianus
TTGATATTTTCTTGTTCAAAATCAAAGAGGGAAGTATCATGGTGGAGGGAGGGTAATGGGTGGGACCACATCTACGGTGCATGTTAGAAAGGGTACAGGTTATTGCACTAATCTACACAGCTATGATTTAACAATAAAAAAATAAATAAATAAATAAATTAAAAAAAAATGAGAAAAAGCCCATTTGGGTTTCGGCAAGAGACTTTAAATACTTGCCCCAACAAGAAGGGGATTAGACCTATTAACTGCCAAAAAGTGAGGCATCAGTTTATTTTTGCAGAAGAAGTGCTACTTTTATGCGAACAGAACTGAGATCGTGCAAAACAAGATCAAAACACACCAAGAAAATCTAGAAAAGAGAAGAAAAGAAACTTTAGAAAATCCCCTGTGGACGGGCCTACACAGTTTTTTACCCTACCTTCTTCCCCTGCTACCCTTATTTACCCTTCACCTTTGGGCCCTGTATCCTTAAAAAAGGTTAGAGGCAGTTAAATCAGGTCGAGGTCCGATGTCACCGGCTCATTACCCAAGAATCTAACTATTATTCTGCACCGCCCTCCATAGCACCAATGACAGGTAAGATTCCCAAAGCTGGGACAACCTAAGACAGGATATGGAGATGCTGCATGGTGGATTACATTCATAGTACCCAAAGACAGGTAAGATCACTCTGCGTTCAGTCAACCTAAGACAGGGACCCAACCATTGATGTTTGTATCCCCATGACGGGTAAGACTTAAACTGCAAGAGCAGGCAACCTAAGACAGGGGCTATGTTTATCCGCCATACAAAAAACAAAAGAGGGAATTGTTGGGCCCTGCCATGTGCCTGAGGCCTAGTGCAACTTCCCGAGCCTGAGTAGAAGTAGATCCATCGAGCTACTTCCCTGTAGCAATGACTCAGCAAGGCCCGGCCTGAAACTGCCTCTACCTAGATACAGCCAACGTGGTACCATGCCACTGGCCCGACCCTGTCATGCACCTCATCCCCCGCCTTCTTTCCCTGCCCCTTCCCCACGCTCTATAAAAGCGGCTGCTTGATGCAATAAAGTTGAGTTCCTGCTGCAAAAAAAAAAAAAAAAAAAAAAAAGAAATGAAATCAGAAAGGAAGAACAAAGAGAGGGAAGGAGGGAGGGGAGTGGGGCTTTGGTGTGTGCCACACCTTTTGGGCACAAGACAGGGTTGTAAGAGGGACTTTACCTAAAAAATGCAATCAGTGTAACCTGGTTTATTGTACCCTCAATGAATCCCCAACAATAAAAAATAAAGAAATGAAAAAAAAAATGAAAATCTGGAGATAGAACATGAGAAAATTAGATACAAGAAAATATATACTGAGGAGAGGCTAGACTGCAAATGACGAATTAGGTTGAAAACTTAAATGAAAGTGAGGTCTTTGTGCTTATAGTTATTAATATTTGTTATTTTAAAAATGCATTTAATCTTTCATTGTTTAGGTGAGTATTTGGGCCTTGAAGCATTTCACTGACGAAAACAATTTTAAAAAGTCAAATAAACAGCAATAAAGTTAAAGACGACTCTCTGCTACATTTTCCTAAAAATCATAAAAAATTGCCAGAGGTGCCCAAAGGGATTTGAGTAAACCGCAGCATGGGATGAGAATAAAATAAAGAAAATATCTTTCTTGAACAATTTAAAACATGAATTTTCAAATTTATTTTTGTTTGTTCTGCTTCTTTGATCAAGGAGTTAGTATAACTCAGTGGGAGCAATAGGCAGGTAAAATTTAATAATAATTTGCATAAATAAGACCTGTTTCTCACTTGGACTTGAGAATACCAAGATAGATACACTTCTATATGAAAGACCAAATAAAAATCATACTAAATTATTTATATTGACTTGTAGTAATAGTGTAGCAGAGAGAATCCTCTTTTCAAGTACGTTTATTTATCATAGATTTATTTACTCACTATGAATACCTTAGCGAACACCTATTCAATCTTCAGGAAACCTTTCATTTTTGCCTGAATTTTACAAGGAGATGGATTAAGGCTACTTTGCAGGACTCATGCTTATTTTATAGTAAACAGTTGACTTTCATTTAAGGACATTTGCTTGTGTTGAGAGCTGTCATACTAACACATCCACATTTATGATATCTTTGGCTTTGAGGAATTCTTCATGTCAACACAATTGCAGGCATCATTCCTAGTAGAGTTTTAGGAGCCAAGGAATAAGTCACATTTCAGTGTTTTCTCATGTTCTGGCCAATGCCTTTGATTCCCTGGAGAGAGGCCAACTGTAAGTAAAGAGAAGTCTTAAAAAGCAACATCCAGGGAGAAGTAACTTACATGGACACAAAAAACCTCACTGGATTCAAGCTTTGATTTAGTTTAAACTGAAGAGTGAGAAGCATGTTATAGTGGAGGGAACAAAATAAGGGAGGTAAGAAATTAGTTTTGGCCCCAGCTAGGGATGATTTATAGATGCAAAGATGGTTACATGAGATTTTATTTTCTTTAGTATTATGATGTACTTTGGATGACTTTTTTCATCCAGCTAAGCCTCACTCCCCAGACTTTAGATCCATGTTTATTATACATTCCAGAGCCAGGCAGTACCTTGGTTACCTTGGAATAATTTTCGTTACCATTTAAAATACAAAAGGAGTCACCCCACCCAAGAAAGTCAGATTCAACAGGTTTAGGGAGGGTTCAAGAAGCTGAACAAGAATAATTCTAAAAAAATCCCTAGAAGGTCCTAGTCCACGGCCATCTTGGACCCACCCAAGTCAGACCATCTAGAATTTAAGTAAATGAAACACAATGAAAGAGGACGGTCTGGATCACTGACTCCGCACCATGACTGACAAGTTGGTCTTGACGTGGAAGTGGGTCAGTGGCAGAGGGTGATATTTTCTCCTATTACTAATTCCCTCCTCATTTCATTTTAAAATCATTTATTTATTTATTTCCTCATTTAATTTTGATGGAATTTTTAGCTAAGCAAATAGCCAACCCAAAATAAGTAAATTACCTCTCTCGGTCTTCGTAGAGTGCAGATGGGGCTGTGTGGCTGAGTTATGGCTACAGGGATTTTAGAGGAAAGGCCATCTTGAGTCATCTCTATGTCGTCTGTCTGCATCATTCTTTCTTCTTCTCTGTCTGCCAAGTTAGACCACCAGGACTCGAGGCTAGACTTGAGGATGGTGTGTGGTAAAGCAGAGGGACTGGAGTTCCTGCAGAATTTGTAGAGGAGTGCTGCCACTCAGCACTGCTCAGATGGAGGAGATGCACGCTTTAGTCTTGGCTGGCACACCATTCCTCACATCCATCCCTCTGATTTATACATTATCTAATGTTATGCACATGAACTAATGTCACTGCTACACAGAAGGGGCAGTAGCCAGAGATGCCAAGAGCAAGACCAAGAATGAGTCAAGAACGAAGCCTCCTTCATGCTGGTCCTATGTGATTTGGAACATTAAAAAACAATGTAAATAATATACATGACATTCAGGAAATGTGTTGTGTAACAACATAAAACTAAGAGTGGGAGGTTACTATAGGTTTTGCAAAAATAGAAATTTCTTCCCTTTTCTTTCTTTCTTTCTTTCTTTCTTTCTTTCTTTTTTTTTTTTTTTTTTTTTTTTTTTTTCGATGGAGTGTTACTTTGTCACCCTCCATAGCTCACAGCAACCTCCAACTCATGGGCTCAAGCAATTGTCTTGCATCAGCCTCCCAAGTAACTGGGACTACAGGACCAGACTGCAACACCTAGCTATTTTTAGAAACAGGATCTTGCTCTTGCTCAGGCTGGTCTCTAACCTGTGGGCTCAGGCAATCCACCAGCCTCAGCCTCCCAGAGTGCTAGAATTACAGGCCTGAGCCACCACGCCCTCCCTAAAAATAGAAATTTCATTTCAGCTTGAACTCCTATTGGTTAAGGGGGGAAAAAAACCCAGCCTGGATTTAGCCTAATCAACAAGACTAATGGCTATGGAGATACGTGTATGTATTTAAATTAAAATTTCCAAGAATAGCCCTGTATTGAAATGTGGAACCTTTATTCTGTATCTTACTTTTTTTAGAGAGGCAAGTAGCAATAAACATTATTATAGGAATAATAACATTATTATAAGAATTATAATTATTATATTATTATATAAGAATATAATTCTTTATATTTTATATATTTTGTATATTCATATTATAAGAATTCTAAATTATATTTCAATATTTAGAACACATGAGCAACCCCACTGAAAATACATGAGTAGTATATGTTAATTATGCGCAGATATTTTTAATATATGACTCTGAAACCTTCAGAGAAGAAGCAGTATGGGAATGAACACTGACTGAAGGTCAATGTATTTTATTAGAATTACTTGTTGGTAAGTTTCTAAAATAACATTTTGCTACTTTGAATTAGAGAGAAAACATTTCTGGTTTTGAACACAGATTCTGGCAGTTTTTCAATTACCTAGAACTTAGTTTATATTTTTTTTAGTCTGCCCATGCTATTTGGATATAGTTGCTCAGGTTCCACAGTGATTTTGGTGTACTGACACCTTCTCACAGGCACATTTTTTTTTTTTAAAGAATTATGAAAAAACCTTTCACAACATATGTTTATTATAATAAAAAGGAAAAAACAGAGAATGACAGGGAAGAACACAGGTTACTACCTTCCTGAGACAGCCTCTTCAAAAACCTTTGCCTACATTTGGTCTGACTTTGCTCTTTTTTGTTGTCTTTTTTCCTCAAATGTCTGTGCTAAATTGTAAGAGCAATATGCTCATAGAATGGTCAAAAGATACCAAATTATATGTAGTAAATTTTTAATTCTTTCTCTGTGCCCCACATCAAATAATACTTCCTTTTATTTAGGTAAATGGTGTTAAGGAATTACAAGGCATTTTTTGAGACATTTCTCTGTATACTGAGATAAATAGACTGGTAAGTGGAGGAACACACACAGACACACGTGATATGCTCATGAACACATATCCTTTTTAAACTTAAAAGTTAAGTCTCTCTCTGGATACAAACCCACACACATTCTACTACTGACCCTACTGACTCTATTTCTGTGACTTAAACTTTCCACTTTATAATATTCCAAATTATAGAAAAGCTGAAGCCAGCTAAACTCTATGTAATTTCTCTATTTGAAAATCTCCAATTACTACTGGTCAGTTCCAATAATAGAGATCTTTATTCTGAATTCCGAATCTACTGTTGTTTTGAGTGTGTGCATATCTTTGAAATATAAAAGCAAGAGAGACTATAGGAATCGTACTTCCTACTCTACTGAAAATTCTAGGGTAGTAGGGTAAGAAGAAAGATATCAAAGAGATTTCAATTCTAAAACAAGAATTAAAATAGTCTTCATTCACAGATGACATGGTTGACTATATATAAAAAATTCTATGAAATCTATAAATGTACTCTTAGAACTAAAAAGTAAGTTTAGGAAGGTCATGGAATACAAGATTAACATACAAAAATTATACAATAGCAGCAAACATCAGAAATTAAAAATAAAAATACCATATACACTAGCATAGATAATATTATATGCATAAGGACACATCTAACAAAATATGTGTCAAACTTGTAAATGAAAACTATAAAACACTACCTAGAGAAATTAAAGAAAATGGAAATATATCATTAGACATACCATGTTGCTGGACCACAAAACACAGTACTGAGTTTTATAAAAAGTTTTATTTTGTTTTTATAAAAACAAATTAATTTTTTATTAAATCATAACTATATACATTGATGGGGTACAATGTGATGATTTTATATATAATGGGGAATGCTTAAATCAAACTGATTAACATAACCATCACCTCACTTACTTATTTTTTGTGATAAGACATTTATAATTTACTCTTAGTTGTTTTGACATGTACCCTTGCATTGTGCACATTAGGCGAGATCCCACCAAACCCTCCCGCCACTTGTCCTTCTCCTCCTGACTTCTCTCCCCCCCCCCCTTCCTCCCTCTTCTCCACTCTTTCTTGCTCCATTATATTTGGGTTTTATCATTTGTATGAACATGAAAGTGATTATATATTGAATTCATAATAGTACTGAGTACATCAGATATTTTTTCCAATTCCTGAGGTACTTTACTAATATGTTCCAATTCTATCTAGGTAAACATAAAAGATATAAAGTCTCTGTCTTTTTATGGATAAATAGTATTCCATGGTATATATATACACCACAATTTGTTAATCCAATCATGGGTTGATGGGTATTTAGGCTTCTTCCACAACTTGGCAATTATGAACTGAGCTGCAATAAACATTCTGGTGCAAATGTCTTTGTTGTAAAATGGTTTTTATTCTTCTGGGCAGACACCTATTAAAGGAATTGCAGGATCAAACCGTAGGTCAACTTTTAGTTCCTTGAGAATTCTTCATACTTCCTTCCAAAATGGCAGCATTCATTTGCAATCACACTAGGCAATATAGAAGTGCTTCCTTCTTTCCACATCCACACCAACATCTGTAGTTTTGGGATTTTGTGATGTAGGCTAATCTTACTGGAGTTAGGTGATATCTCAAAGTGGTTTTGATTTGCATTTCTCTGATGATTAATGACGATGAGCATTTTTTCATGTGTTTCTTTGCCATGCACCTCACATCTTTAGTGAAGTTTCTATTCAAATCTCTTGTCCACCAAGAAATGGGTTTGTTTGTTCTTTTCTTATTCATTTGAGTTCTTTGTAGATTCTAGTTATCAGACTTTTGTTGGAATCATAACATGCACAAATCTTCTCCCATTCCAAAGGCTGTCTGTTTGCTTTAATTGCAATGCCCTTAGCTGTGCAGAAGTTTTTAGCTTGATCAAAATATATTTAACAAATGGTGCTGAGGCAAGTGGCTAGTGACCCGTGGAAAACTGAAATTGGACCCACATCACTAACAAAAATTGATTCTCACTGAAAAAAAAAATTCAAATTTAAGACATGAAACTATAAAAATACTGAAAGTATGCACAAATAACACTTGAAGATATTAGCCTGGGAAAATATTTTATGAGGAGGACGCCCTGGCAATTGAAGCAACATCAGTATTGTTAAGATATAGTTCTCCCCAAAATGATCTACATGATCTTCAACACAATTCCAATTAATAATTCTGAACTTTTTTTGGTAGTAAATGACTAGCTGATCTTAAAATTACATGAATAAATACTATTGAAAAAGAAGAGCAAAACTGGAAGACTTACAGTATCTAATTTCAAGATTTATTTTATCTCTATAGTATTAAGCAGTGAGCCTGCTTGCAGAGCTCAAAGCTTGCAGGAGGATATTCGTAGACTATTAGAGCAATGTAAAAGAATGGAGGATCTACAAGTAGACTCATTCACATATGGTCAATGAATTTTCAGCAGAGATCCAAAAGCAGGTCAATGGAGAATGGATGTTCTTTGCAGCAAATGCCAAAGAATCCTATCCATTCATTGCCCTATATACCCGAAGTAATACAAAATGTTTCAAAGACATTACTGTAAATCTTAATATCATAAACGTTATAGATAAAATCATAGGTGAGTACCGTCATGAACTAGTTCTGTAAACAAAGATGCACTGGACCATGGCCATACCTTTTTGTTTGTGTATTGCCTACGGTGGCTTTCCCAGTGAAATTTCCCAGTGTAATAACAGAGACTGCACGATCTGCAGAGACTTGCCAGGTCCTTTTTTGAAGTTTGATGACTTCTGTTTTAGATTCTGAAGATTATGAAAATCCAGTGAAAGTCAGCTCTTGGCTTGCATAACTCGACAAGGAGGATTAAGATGGCTTTGGGGTTGTCCTAATGTTGCAGTGCTGAGTTTTGTGAGCTGACTTCCTCTTCAGCTATGTAAGTGGCCACAAGATTTTAGGACTTCACAGCACAGACGGTAATGTTGAAGCAGAAGATAAAAATGTTGTTCTTTCCTGTGGCTTTGTCTTTAGTTTCTGGAAAGTTGCCTCAGATGTTCTCTATAAGCTGACTTTGTCTGCCCTGATCCCAGAATCTGCTTCCTGAATCATTGTCCTTGAAATACGGCTTGGACCTATGCTTCTGAATCAACCACAGATGAAGAACGGATTACCCTTTGGCCACTCAGGGCCATCCTGTGAGTGGGGAAGGGTAGGTGAGAAGTAGGATGCGCTGATATTACAGATGTTCCATATTGTGGGTGCCGTCACCAAGAAAGCAGGCCCGACAATGGATTGTAAGCTCAAAGCTTGCAGGAGGTGGGCTTTCCCATACATGTGGGGGGAAAGGCCCCCAACAATGTCCGCAGCTGCTATTTATCGAGAACATACACCCCTCCCACAAGCTCCTCCCCCTTCACTGGAGTTTCACAGCTAATCAATTTCCAACTGCCAAAGTCTGATCATTAACATCATCCACTAACTGCCACTTTGTCTCTGCAAGACTACTGTCCAGGTTCCTACACATCTTGCTGCATAGATGCTACATAGGTCATTAGGTAGATCACTACATATGTTGTTACATAAGCTTCTACATATCCTATTACAAAGGTTGCCACATATCCTGTTACATAGGTTGATACACCATATTTCTTCTCTTATTACTCTTAAAAATCACAGTGCAAGTTTTGCATAATTGGAAACCTTGATAAGTTTTCTTTCTGTCTTGAGGCTCTTTTGCTAAAGAGGCTTGCAATGTATCAGAGTTTCATCTTTATGAATACTCCTAGCTGTTGATTGGTTTATCAAAAAATAAAGTATTTCTACATAGAATATTCTAAAAATTTTTATTACAAACATATTTTCAATTTTCAAATGTCTTTTATTACATGTTTAAATGCTATATAAATATTTTGAACCTAGATATGTGATGAATTATATAGATAGATGTTCTAATATTACCACATTGTTCCATTTCTGGAACATATTCTTTCTGATTATAGGGTATTTATTTTTTAGGTACTCTTAGATTACATTTTTATTTAGGAAGTTTTCATCACTATTTGTAAGTAAAGTTTAAGTCTATATTTGAAAGTTTCCTTGGGTTTTGATATTTGTCATATACATTGATATCATAGCTTTAAAATTGTCTTGAAGCATTCTTTCTTTTTCTATGAATTGGAATGCTACAAGTAGAAGTGAAATACTCTCTTTGAAGATGGTTTGGCATAACTAACTCTTAAAATTTCTCTGGGCACATTTAAAGAACATTGTTGTGACTTACTGGTTAAATAACATTTTGTTTTTCTATTTAATCAGTTTTCATAATTTATACATTAGGATATTTTAAAATTCTTGTTCTATAAACCTTCAATTTCTCTTCTTTAAGGTGTATATTAACATGTATATAAATAAACCATTGTATGAAAAATAACTGTAAAACATAAAAGCTAAGTTATTTTTTTCTTTTAGGAACTTGACAAATTATATCCATTTCCAAACTCCAAATTGTACACACACGGTATGAATAAAAATTAGGCCTTAAAAGTTTCATGGATAATTATTAGCATGAGAACCAAATGTTCTCTTCTGATGAAAAAAAAACAAAAAACAAACAAACAAAAAACAGAACACCAATGCCAACTACACAATACATAGGCTATAATGAGTTCATATTCTTATCTTCAGTTGGATAATTATCTGTTTTAACTTGTATGTCATTGTAGTTTTACTGTGGCTCCTATTTGGTTTACTGACCTTAATATAGAAATACACACTTTTAAACAAAATCACCTCTTAGGTATGATTATGTTTCTAATATTATAGATAAGACCTACCAGCCATTTCTCAGCTTCCTAAAAATTTCCCTAGACTGGTAGTTAGTGCTTCAATAGATGATGTCAGCAAAGAACAAAGTCAGTCTAATTGTTTAAGCGACCTTTGTACCAAACTGTAGTTGTTGGACTATAATCCTTTTTAAAGCACTTAGGAATTAATCACCAGTCATTTCTACTGAAAGGCATTTGACATCAGTTTTCACTTGTATGTCTGTTCTCTGTAAAACTATTTAATACTTAGCATCCTGAAATGCTGATATTTTCAATAAACATAATTTAAAGATAGAAACATTGATAAACATAAAACACATTGCTTTTTCCTTGCAGAAAGGAGGTGCATTCAGAGTTGACCTCCCCTTTTCTTTAATGATCAAAGCTCCTTCATACTTTGTGCATAATTGCCTATACAATGAACTATTTATTTTCTGTCTATTTAGTTTTCTTCTCCAGGGGAAAAGCTTGGGAATAATAAATTGTATTCCTTCATGATTACCCTCAAGTATGCAGCTCCAAAATCTCTATCCCCCTCTTTCAAAAACATATTATTTCACCCAATTCCCACAGAACATCTGTGAGTCCCTTTCAGTTGAAATCGATGGCTAGTGTTTCAGCTAAATTGTGGGCAGGTCCTTGCGCATGTAATGGGCCTCAGATGAGGTAATACTTAGATTTCATTATGGCAAATTACTTTTGTCTTAAGAGAGTCTCTAAACGGGTCTCTGTTGAGGCAGACTTCAACTGCAGGTAGAGCTCCCCTGTCTAGTCATACCGTGTATATATCACAAAGTATGGGTTCTAAGTATGTTTGGACATCTCTCTCATACACACGCAGATAATTTCACCACAAATCCACTATGGTGCTATCTAAATTATATTCAGTGTAACTTTATATAATCAATCATTGACTACTAGAGTGACGCTTTGGGCTGTTTTTTTTAAATATGTTATTTTGCTGCAATGTCTGCCACATTTCTTACATTACATCAATAAAATCATAACTAACTAGGAAAATAAAATAATCTCTGATTTAAACAAATACTTTAAACTATGTAAGTTAACCCTTGAACAATGTAGGAGGATTGAGACAACCACCGTATCCACTTGAAAACCCATGTAAACTCTTGATTCCCCTAAAACTTTACCAATAGCCCCACTGGAAGCCTCACTGGTAGAATGAATAGTTGATGCACATTTTCTATGTTATATCTGATAATTAGTTCACAAACTCATCCTAGAAAAAGTGTATTATACTTCACCACTAATATCACTGCAGACACCTTCAAGGTACTCTCCTTGGGAAGCTATGCACTGATTCCAGCACCTAGTCCACCCTTAAAAGCAATTTTGGAACTCCTTTTCTAGAATCACCATCAGAATCGTTGCAGTATGAGGTCTGACAATTAAGTTTGCAAACTTGCCAACATGCGCTTATGCTGGTAGCATCACACTAAAAGCTCTGTAAGGTTTTGTAGCCTTGATACATCAGTGTCTCGTAGCTGTGTTTGTGTTGATGTGTGACAGTGTCTTGCTGAGTAGTGTTCATAATTGTTGTTGAATGCTCTTATGTGCCATATAACACACATGAGATTTGCTTGACAATTTCACAAATAAAACTAGTAATAACTAGCAGTAAATTACGTAAGTGAAAATGATGAACAGTATGAAATGCTCATGAGTTACTAATGAAAAATTAAGTTGTAACTTGAAACTGCCATTTTCGTGATTAAAAATAGTCAGATATCACTTATTTCTTATAGCTTTTTCTAGTCGATGTTCTTTTAATCTGTTCTCTCAAACCATGTCACTGATCTGGCATTTCATCCTAAATCTTATCAAATAGATAAGACTACTCTATCAATTAGAGACAGAGCGCTAAACACACTTTAAGGATTCTTTATCAGTTGGCATATTATTTTGTCTTCCATTCATTATTAAATTTATTTTTTCTCTTAATTCATATTTCTTGAATGTCTATCCTTTGCCAGGTAAATACTTGAGTGGTTTTTTTAATCTTCATCTTTGTTAAGAAATGTTAGGGTTTCTTTTTATAGAATGTCATAATTAGCTCCTTAGTTTCTGTCCTAGAATAAGTGATTTGAATGCAGGGGGTTGATATATATGTGTAAAATAAAGATTTTGTTTACAGAATAAAAATAAAGAGCTGTGAGAAAGAAGAATTGCCTTAGCTTAGGACTCTGTAACAAAGTACCCTCTAGGCTCTGGCTTAAGTGAAACACATTTTTTCCTTACGGATTTATAGACTGAGCAGTCTGAGATCTGGGCACGGGCACATCCAGGGACTGCTGATAAGAAGAAGGTAGCTCTCTTCTGCCTCTTTTTGTGAGGATACTAATCCCATTCACAAGGGTTCTATCCTTAGGACTTAATCACCATTCAAAGGCCCAAAGGCCCGATATTACTATACTGTCTCATTGGGGACTAGAATTTCAATATTTGAATTTTGGGACTCATACACAAACAGTCCAAACATGAAAGTTGTAGCCAATATTGAGCTTGGTCTGGTTGAACAGGGTCATCTCTGAGATGTCTTTCTGTACAAGAGCTCAGAAATTAAGAGGGAAGTGTATTGCCTCTCTCTTTATTTTTTTCTGATTTAGTTTTTTTTCCTTTTGTTAAGTCATATACACATAGATCATAAATACGTTTATGATTTTGTGGGGTACAATGTGTTGATAGTTTAATACAATTTGGAATGCTTACATCAAACTAATTAATATAGCTTTCACCTTACTTACTTAACTATTGTGTTAAGACATTTATGTTCTAGGGGCGGTGCCTGTGGCTCAAAGGAGTAGGGTGCCAGCCCCATATGCTGGAAGTGGCAGGTTCAAACCCAGCCCTGGCCAAAAAAAAAAAAAAAAAAAAAAAAAAAGTCATTTATGCGCTATACTTGGTCGATATGACTTTGTACCCTTACAATATGCTCCATAGGTGGTGTCCCGCCATTTACCCTCCCTCTATTGAACCTCCCCCCTCCATTCCCACACTCTTCCACTTCTCTCCTTCATCCTGGGCTATAGTTGTGATCTATCTTTCATAAGAAAGTGTGATTAATTATAAATTGGTTTCATAAAAATATTGAGTACATTGGATACTTTTTCTTCCATTATTGAAATACTTTACTAAGAAGAATATTTTTTCCATCCATTTAAACATAAAAGAGGTAAAGCCTCCATCTTTTTAAAGGCTGCATAGTATTCCACTATGCATGTACCACAATTTATTAATCCATTCATTCCTCTCTCTTTAGAAGAGTGTCCTATACCTTGGTTCTCATCCTTTGGTGGGCATCAGAATCATGTGGGGGAGGTTTAATAATATATCCTCAAAGATCTGACTTTTCTGGTTTTAGATTTTGCCATTGGAATTTTTTTTAAGTTTCATGTTGTGCTAACATGTAGTACAGATAGAGACAGACTTTTCTAGACCAAAAGCAGTACAGGTTGAAGGACACTGGCTTTTGCTAAGTAAAGTCAAGATAAACATTGGGAATCAGCCACAGGGGCTTCCTTTTAACAAATGAAAATGGGTGATAAGACTGTTATTATAAAACAGTAGTAAAGTTGTTGTGCTTATAACTGGAATGAAGTTATGATTAAGAAAACCTTAGAAGGGTCCAATTATGAAAGGCATATAGCAAAATGTGAAATCAAAGAAACTTAAATAACTATTCATAAACATTCACAAAAAGAACCATTCAAGAAAGAAAGCCATCTGCTTCATTTTTTTTTTTTGCTTCATTTATCTTTATTCAAAAGTATGCTCATAATTAGAGTTTTAAAATGGTTGTTTTCATAGATCAAATGATTTAATTTATCATTTTAGTGATGTATACTTAAAAGAATGAATTTTCCACCTGAGACAGTGTGATAAAATTGGGACTTGTTGGTGTATTTTCTAGTTCTGGGGATGTTGGTAGGTCATCCATCTGTCTGGATCTCATTTTTTAAATTTGTATTAAGCTATGGCAGCATACTACTTTGGCTGCTTATCTAACAGTAAAGAAAAGCTCTCTTTAGACTAAAAGGCTGCATTAAGCAAGAGGATGCTTGCTGGCAATGTTCACATTTTGTTTACCAGTGAGTGCATTGAGAAGTCCAGCATTTTCTAGAGGTCTTGCACAGAACCTTAATGTGGTGTTTGCAGAAGCATATGGAGTCTATATTACTGTCTCAGATGTGCCATCTTAGTTACAATATGGCCTAGTCATATATGTAACTTTGAAAATCTTTCCCTTTGTATTTTTAGTGTTGAAAGTGGGGCCCACCGCTAAATTTACTAGTTATGAAAAAGAGACCTTTTGATATCATTAAAAGAGAATTTATAAGAAATCAAAAAGGCTTCTTAATTTTGATGGACCTTAATTTTGTAAGGTGACCATGATCCAGCCATTTATTGTCTTCTCTGGTTCTTATGTCCCCACATTTCAAAGTGCTATAATCTGGATATTTGTCACCTCCAAATCTCATGTTGAAATTTGATCCTCACTGTTGGAGTTGGGACTTGGGGGGAGGTGTTTGGGTAATGAGGGAGGATGGCTTGGTGCCATTATGTCCAGAGAGCCTGGTACCTCCTCCTCTATCTTCTGCTTTCTTCCACTCATTGTGTGACTTTCCGTGTCTTCTCATTTCTCGGTAAGTGGAGGCTTCCTGAGGCCATCACCAGGAGCAAATGCCCATGCTATCTTCGTGTACAGCCTGCAGAACCTTTACTGCAATGCAGTCAGAGACAAAAAGCAGGGTGGCTGGACTGCAATGTCTCATTAATGTCTAAAATCCCTTTATTGTATAGTACATTGGTTTACTGTTTCATGGGTAAAATATACCCATGAATGTTGTAAATTACTTTTGACAATAGACATTGAATGAAATCTTGAATACATATCTGCGTTCAATAAATATGTAATTTAAATTGCGCATGAATATTATGCATACCCTGTGTATGTATCACAGTGCTACCATCATTTTCAGTATATCACACATTTACCATGGGTCATATTTAGAAAACTGTATTAGATTTCATTCTTCCTCAAAGTTTGCAATATCATTTACCAAAACACAGTATAGTCAATATTTGAAGCATACTGACATAATATCAATATTCTGTTCTGAGATGCTTCCAAGGATCTGGAATTCATAGAAAATATTACTTTTCTATATTTAAATGGAAAAAGTTGAATTTAAACAATTACATGTTACCTTAATGTAAAGAAATGCTGATGAAGAACAATACAGTGTTGTTGTAATGACATATTTAATATTTTGCAGCATAGTGAAAATGAATATATTTTGATTATCAGTATGTGCACAAGTTGTAAAAATTGTGTTCATTACAGACCACCTATTAAGTGATAAGAGATGCATTTTTATCTTTAATTGATTTTACCATGTTATTTCCAGATATTGTTTTAGGACATACCTCTAATAGATGTCTAAGACAAAATTTATGTTTTGAAAGAGTAAAAAAAATCAGAAGATAAAAGGAATCAACCCATGTAAGTATAATATAAAGCCAAATTTGATGTATCCTTGAAGGATGGTGGTGAAAAATTCTACTGGTTTCTAGCGAAATTCTCTCTCCTTCCTGCAGTTTTCCAGGACTCAATGAAGTGACCTGTTCATTAGTTCAGTTAAAGCTCAGGATGATGAAGCACTAATGAGAGATATAAATAAATCTCTTGGGGCACGTGGTCTTCTCTCTCCTTTCCTTCTTGGGTGTTTGTATTTGGGTCTGGTGTTTTGTCCTATTAAAGTGGTAATTACAAGGGTATATGTGAAACTTAGTAAATGTAGAATGTAAATGTCTTAACACAATAAAGAAGCAAATGCCAGGAAGGCTATGTTAACCAGTGTGATGAAAATGTGTCAAATGGTCTAGAAAACCAGTGTATGGTGCCCCATGGGGGGGGGGAAAAAAAAGTGTTAAGCTCTAACAAAACTAACACAGGCTTAGCCTGGGGCAGGGTGCCCAATTGCTGCCTAAGATTGAGTTAGCTTTCTATCAAGGAGTAGGATCTGGGGTGTACTTGTGTCTAAACTATTTCATCAGAAATCTGTATTAGTGTTCATGTTAAACACTGTTGGGAAGCCAGTTTTCTGTGTGGTTTTTTGTGTGTTTCTACATGTCTTGATGGCAGAGGCATACGAGCCTTTGTGGGAGACTATCTTCAAAGGTCCTCTTCAAAGATGTTTGCGTGATGAACAGCCTTGGGAGGCAGGGTTACTATCTCTCTCAGGAGCAAGGGGAAGTTTCCTTTACTGTTTAATATAAGGAAAAGATCAATGTCTGCCTTTAAGGCAATGTCCAATCATGCTTAGAATCTATCACAAAACTTTGTAACACAGCCCACTCTGATTTCTGTTGCACACTAGGAGTCTTGCTTTTTCATTGTACAGGCAATCTTTGGAAGCTCATCTTTTGCCATGATTTACAAAAAAATGTTCTTAGTACTTTCTATGCAAGAGGTCAAACTTAGCATAATGTTTATCTTCTACTTTTCCCAGTAAATGTTAAAATGACAGTAAAAAATGGAAGAGAATTGTTGAAACATACAATAGGAAGGGGACTATAGAATGACAAAATATGTGCCTATATTTCTGGAAAATATAAATGAGATAATACTGATAAATTTGATTTAAAAATATGGCAGCCTCAGGCCAGAATATTCGGAGGAGAAAGCCATCCTTGATGCAGTTGACATTTCTCTTGGCACAACCATAGAATAATTCCAGAATTGGAGTTGTAGAAATTGGTAGCATATTTTGGATGTGACAAGTAATTTGGATGCTTAATTAAAGAATATTCTAAAGGATGTGGGTGCCAACTGGCCCCTTGCCACCTTCCTCAGGTATAAAGAGTGATTATGTATCATAAATGTTCATCTCAGCCATTATAGCTTGAGAACTATGGAGTGTCCAATGGTCACTGTACACACACACACACACACACACACACATGCATACATATGGAAATGGAAAATGCAACTAAACGTACCTTTACTTACAAAATATCCATTACAAAATTTTATAAAATATTTACAAAATATTTCCCTATGTGTTGATATATAAATATAAAAAATATACAACCTTTGAAATGAACTTTAATTTTTCCTATGTATGGTGACCTTTGGGACACTTGTATTATAGAAAGAAATTGAGGCAATTTTCCAGGAAGAACAGGATTCCTAATGTTCTGGTTGGCACTCCAGTGTGAGACCCTTATTGACTTGATGTTTCTGGACAGTGCACCCTTTACCCTTGCTCTGCACCTCAACATAAAGCATGACCACAAATACACCTCATCTCTGGGCACCAGGCTCTCAGGCCACCATCTCTTTCAGGAGAGATGTATTATAGGGGAAAAAAACCAACAAGGAATAATATTAATCAACCTAAATCTTCATTGGCATAAATCATAAATCAGCCAGGATAGCCAGAGTTCTGAGGAAAACTAGCAGTTTAGGTTTAAGATGAGTGCAGAGACAAGATTATTCAAATGAAATTGATAGTTCATGGAACATAAAATCTATCTTTATTTAACATATTTAGGAAAGTTCAGGATGATAAAGAATATAAGGCAGCATTGACAAAAAAATGTGAGAACAAGAAGGTATTTGTATGTCAGAAATGTGAATACCAACATAAAAATATTAAACAAAATGACTAGAAGATTTAAAAGATAATGTTTATTAAAGTATTGATCAAAATGTCAGAGATAGAAAATATGAGACTTGGGTGCCAATATAGGTAATGTCAAATGTAACGCAAAGATTACGAATAAGACAGAGAAAGCATACTCAAATGGAAAAAAAATTGAGAGTTGAAATAAGGCAGGAATTTTTTATGTTGAAAGGGCACCAAAATCCATACCAAAATGGAATAAAAAAAAAAATAAACCTGTCACCTAGACATTTCTTTGTAATATTTCAAAGTACAATCATAAAAGGAGAGATCTTGAAAGCTTCTAAAGAAAAAGACAAAACGATTATCTCAGAGGGTTCAACATTTAGTTCATTTCCAGACTCACTATTAGCAATGCTGGATACGAAAAAGTTCCAAGTTTGGATGGGGGAAAAGGACATAGGTATTTCTCATTAGCCAAAATATCCAGTCAGTAATAAGGCAAAATATGATGTATTTTCAGAAATGTGAAATCTCTACAATTGCACTTTTGGCAAACTCAGGAAACAAAGGGAAAAAATCCCCAGTTATTAACCAGGAAAATGAACTAAAAATCCTTGAAGGAGCAAACTGTGGAATCTAAGAAAAGATGAACTAAAATATGCAATGAAAATAAATGGCTGGATGACAGCTGCACTGCAGTCCTAGAAAGCAATCTGTCCCAATTAGAGAGCTGGGGGAGCTCTGCAGAGGAGGAAGCAGGAGTCAAGGGCAGCAGTGTCATTAGGAACCACAAGATCTTAGAGATTCATGAAAAGGTATCTGCCCTGTTTTTAAGATAAAAATATTATCAACTACAGAATTTAGAAAGAAAGCGAAAGCCAAGGTTCAAATAAAATGACATGATTAATCAATGAAATGTAAAAACACACTTTTCTTTTTAACGTTTGCTCTTGTGGAAAAACTGTGTTAAAAATCGGTAATGCAGCTTTTGTCATTTACTAGAAATATGCCTGCAGAAAGTAGTGGAGGTACTCCAGACCAGAGGCTAGAGATCTCTGCAATTCAGCTCTTGACAGATTGATTTACAGTTTCTGTCACATACAAGTCAAAAAGCCACACTTCTCACTCTCCCTCCCAAATATATTCAGCACCTTCCTGGGAAAGGTACAGGTACTATGAAATCCTGTAAGAATGTTAAGAACTAAACAGGTGAAAACCTTATTCTGTAGATAAACTTTAAAAGGCCATAATACTAGAAAAGATATTCAAATATGAATTTAAAAACAAGAAGAGTCACTGCAAATGAGGTAAAATATGTACTTTAAAGAAAAGTCAGTTACAAGTTTATAATGAAACTCGGGTATGAGATGGGGGAGGAGGGAGAGTTTATAACTTTGAAGATTGTAAAGAGATCCTGTGGTTGTTCAAGGAAGTAGAATGTCCAGGATGCTCTCTGTTGGTTTGAAACTGAGACAAAATGGTTTTCATTACGTGGTGCTGCTTTATACTCCAGTTCGATGCTTGGAACACTCTGCAGCAACACAATTTCATTACACGTAGGACTTGTCTTTCTCTATGGACCAATTACATAAAACATAGTGCTGCTTTAAGTAGTGTTCTCATAATTCAATATGTTAAATGCTCACGAATAGTTTAATTTTATGGAAACTGCAAAGAGTTAATTTAATCCTTGAGCCTACCATTAAAAATTTCTAATTTCTTTCTTTTTATTTATTTATTTATTTTTGCAATTTAAAACTTTCTGACTGTTTGTTTCTGGACTTTTCTATTATTTATTTATGTTTTTATTTATTTTATTTCTGATTAACGTGAAGGTACAAGCAATTAGGTTACAAAGTTTGGGTTTGTCAGGTTGAGTCCCTGTTGTAGTTGCGTCTTGCCATGGTCCCTTCCACAGTGCCCATTAAGTGGGAGCACACCAATCTCTCCCCCTCCTTTTCCAGATTTCTTTCTTTCTTTATTTCTTTAGCTTCATTTTCTCTACCAGCCATCAGCCGTCTCTATCATCATTGGTCGTGATGCCACATGTCATCCAAAACGTTATAGATTTTCCTTAACATTTGTTTCTACTCTTTATTCATCTACAATAAAGATTCCCCCCACCCCCTTAGGAGTACAAATGTTTTTGTGGCAGTTATTTTACAAATATAGTGGCAACTCTAGAGCCTTTTCTCTATTTAATCCAAGCTGTTATAGATTATCAATTTATTACCATTCTCTCTCATTTTCATTCTCTCTTAATGTTCATGGTCATGCTATTAATGTACGATCTTTTTGTCTCACATTTGGATTATTGTTGTAACCTCACATGTGCAAGCTCAAGGTACATTCTTTCTGCCTCGTAACCAACCTTCGTACACTAAATCATATTCAAATTTCTAAAACCCTGTCAATATCTCATTTTCTGCTCAAAAATATTTAACCACTTTTCATATCACAGCACCTTCCTGGGAAAGGTACATATGTAGATAAACTTGGAATTAATTGTTGAAGGGAGGTTTGAGAATAGATATTATTCCCCTTAATTCCGAACCTGACACTTCAAGCCATACAGCCTAATTGCAATTGAAGTAAAGCAAGGTGTTTGCAATGCAAAGGTAGCCTCACAGTGGGACTTAAACTACCACTTTCCTTTTTCATTCAAAACTCTAGTACCACCTTTGATCTGACCCCCAACCAAAGTTTTGGTTGTGCCTTACTAAATGCCTGCACACACGCTGTGCTTAGAATCCAAAGTAGTTATTCAGAGTCTCCTGAACCATTTTGAATTTGTCTTACTACCTGAAATATCTCTATTTTTCAATATAGTAGAATACTTCTTCCTGTTCTCACAATTCAGCTCAAATCCCCTTTTCCACAGACTTATCCCGATCTCTCCTTCCTGATGAAATTACTTTCATTAATCAATTATTTCTTCCTTAATTAAATGTTGTTATTTATCACTTATTCCTATATTCTATTCTGTTACTATTACATTTAATTAAGCTGTTACAAAAATGTTTGTATAAGGTTTTCACCTGTTTAGTTCTTAACATTCTTAAAGGATTTCACAGTTTGTTTCTTAGGTTATCCATATAGTAGGAATTCCACAATTTTGTTAAGTGGATAGGATCATAAGTCACGGTGAGCAATTGACTGTTCTGTGTTGCTGATGATTTCAATCAGTGGTTCTCAAGTGAGGGTGACTTTTTGCCCCAATGAGACATCTGGTGATGTTGAAAACACTTTTAGTTCTCATAACTGGCTAGAGATAGGTGGGTTTCCCCTGGTGTCTACTGGGCAGAAGCCACGGCTATGGTTATCTGTGGTTTCTAAGCATGCTATCCTGATCCTGAGGCTTCAGTGACATTTCTTAAGATGTGTTATTGTGGGTGAAGAGGTGATGAAGAGACCACATTTCCAAAGTCACCATCCCAGATTTAACCAGAGAAGCTCCTTTTATTTTATTTTTTTATATAGCATGTTTTTAATTTTTATTATAAAAAAATTCAAGTACACACAAAGGTAGAAATTAGATCTTGATCTCCTTTGTAAATCTTGATACCTTATCACCAAAGAAACAGGCCAAGAAAAATCAAGCTGCTGGGAACAAATAGTAGAGTCACTACGTAAATTAAGAAATAGAGACGAGCCATAACAGGCAAAGAATGTTTAAAAACAAAACATGTATGAGTCCAATTTATTAGCTCCAGGGAACAGAAGACTTCTCTGTCTAACTGAGGACAAAGGAATTTTATTTGGTAGCTCCTGGGTCACTAAGAAAGTGAGAGAGCTAATGAAGTCTAAGGCTTCCAGACCAATGCCCTAAGCACACCAAAAAATCTGCTCCGAAAAGGACAGATTTCCCCAAACACTGGAAGCTACAGGTTATCCTGCTGCCTCCTCTGCTGGAGGAACTCAAGGATGTGGACCTGTGTGTAACTCCTAAAATGCTTCTTTCATTTTTTTTTTTTTTTTTTTTATGTATAACTCTATGAAGGAATTTCCCTTTATTGAACTCTTTTTTTTTTTCATTTCAGAATATTGGGGGGATACAAATGTCTTGGTGACATGAACTGCTTTTGTACCACTTGAGTCAAAGATGTAAGGGTCCCTTCATCCAGGCAGTGTACATTGCACCCACTAGGTGTGAATTTACTCATCCCTTTCTTCTCTTTCCCACCTACTTCAATTTGATGAGTGTTATTTCCATAGTATCGATTGATTAGTTTCAGTTTAATAGTGAGTGCTTTGGTGTTTGTGTTTCCATTCTTGTGATATTTCAGTTAGAAAAATGGTCTCCAGTCCCATCCAGGTTGCTATAAAAAGTTAATTCCTCATTTGTTTTTAATGGCTGAACGGTACTCCATGGTATATATACACCACATTTTGGTAATCCACTTATGTATTGATGGGCACTTGGATTGTTTCCACATCTTTGAAATTGTGAGTTTTGTTCTTATAAACATTAGAGCGCAGGTGTCTTTTTGGTAAAGTGTCTTTATTCCTTTTTGGTAAATACCAATAGTGGGATTGCTGGAATCTCCAAACTACTTTCCATAAATGCTGTGTTAAAATGTTTCTTTTGTTTCAGGTGCCTGGTCTCTCCAGGGGTTTATGGGAGAGAGGGAGAGAAAGAGTAGAGAGGGAAGGGAAGGGAAGGGAAGGGAAAGATCATCTAGAACAGTGCTTCTCAGCCCAGGACAATTTTGCCCTTCAACATTTGGAGACATTTTGGTTGTTACACCTGGGGAGTGGTGGAGGGTGGGGGGAGGCTACTAGCCTGTAGTGTATAGAGGTCATAGATGCTGCCAAACATCCTACAATGTACAGGGTTACCCCCAAAACAAAGATAATCCAGCCCAAAATGACAATGATGCCACAGTTGAGAATCCTTGATCTGGAGGCTATAGAGGATTTGGTGGTAAGGGAGGGCATCCCAGGAGGGGAGAAAAGTATGTTCTAAAACTTCTGATATGAACTGAGAGTGGGTAGCACAGGGAATGACCAGAGATATCTCCGTCCTAGTCCTCATCCCTGAGGCTGTAAGCTCCTCTCTGAATTCAGAGCCTGCTGGGGGCTCAGAGGGTTTACTCTGGAGCTGGGGTTTTTTGGGAAGCTCTCAGGAGATACCTGGGTGAAGTGGAACAGATTCTTGAGAGATTTGCAAGGCTACAAGCATCACGTCTGCCTTGGAGCCACTAAGGGAGTAACTCCCTAAGGTAATAGCATCTCACTCTCTCCCAGAGGCTCAGAATGGGGAGGGACAGGGCATGAAGTGAGGCTGGCTGGGGGAATGCTGACATGCTGTGCTCCAGCTCTGTTCTTGACATATGGCAAGTTAGGGGAGAAGGGATTTCAGACATCAATTTAAATAATCCAGAAGGGGGATATATGACATGTTTTAAAAGTCAAAAAGGAAAGTTGGCACTGAACTTTGGAAGTAACCCAAGAGAACAATGTGATTGTCTAAGGTCAAGTAAAATTTAGGGCCCTAAAACCATGCTTCATAACTATAGCATTCCACAAAAGAGGAAATTGACATTGATTAATAAAAACTTTTTCCTGAGGCAATTTTATATGGCAGGTACTATTCTGATCACGAAGGATACAGCACTGAACAATAGAGGCAAAGCAAACCTTCATGGGGCACATGCTGGGGAGGAAGGTGATGAAGGATAAAATGTAGTTCCAGGCACTTAACTGAGCCTCTATTATGGGCTGAGCGTTCTTCCTAAATAGTTTTTTCTTTTCTTCCTAAATATTCTTTTTTTTTATTAAATCGTAGCTGTGTATATTAATCTTCCTAAATATTCTTAATTTCATAAGAACCTTTAAGACAGAAATCCCCATTTTAAGATGGAGAATCAAGTTCAGAGTAGGTATGCGATTTCTCAAAGGTAGAATGACTAATCAGTGGCAGATTCAAGATTTGAATTCAGTACCCCATTCCTGATAAAAATGGAACTTCCTTAATCCATAGGCAAGCAAAGACTATCCATAGGCAAAGCAAATCCCTAAAGCAATAATAATAATGATGAAACATTGAACTTTTTCCCCCTTTCAATCAGGACAAGATACAGTGTCCATTATCAACACTTCTATTCAACATTGTATTAGACACTCTACCCAGGACGATGAGACAAGTGTCATCCTTGAGGAAATGGCATCCTAGTTAGGGATATGGCTCCCTTCATTGTCCTCGGGCAAGGACTTGGAGAGTGGGTCAAGAAATCTCCTGGTCCCAGGCCCGTGGTCCTGTGGGCACTAGATTGACAGGTATTGCAGTGCAGAAGGCCCTTGACCTGCCCCAAGATAGCAGCTGGGGTGTGGCCTTGGTCTTGGGCTTTGCAGAGCTGTGGGAGAGTTGACACTTGAAGGCAACCATAGGGGGAGATGGCGGCTTCCTCCCTGACAAGTTGGGGAGCACCCGTGAGACTGGGAGAGGCATCAGAGGGGTAGGGTGGCAACAACCCATTTGTCTTCAGGCTGCACCCACAGGGACAGGGCTCAGAGCACAGCGATCCAGAACTTGTTCCCTGATGAAGGAGAGGGCATCCCCTTGGTCTCCCGCCTTCATCCCTTGGGACACAGGGCTTTCTTAAAAAGGAGGAAAATTCCGTTCAGTTGCAGAGAGACTCAGAAGAGACACAAAGGCTACCACTCCCCACCCCAATACCAAACTCACTCTGCATCTTACTGAAGGATATTTTCTTCCTCCTACAATGCGGACTCAGAGACAGATTCTACAATAGGGGATCTTTTCATTTTCTCTAAAAGGAGAAAAGAGAGGAAGAAGTTGAGAGTGGAGGAAGAGGAGCTCATGGCTATGAATATCAGTGAATCAGAGGAGTTTCCAGGGATGGGCAGAGAGGGTGAAGGACCAGGAGATGTCGGATTCCTGCAGGCTGGAACACAGAACATCCCCAGTATCCTCTTTTCCAACATGTACCTTGAGGAGGAGAGCTGGGCTGACTCACCCTCGCACACAGTCTGGGCTGAGAAATGCAATGAGAGAAAAGGGAAAAGAGGAAAGAAGTAACTGGGGAAAGATGTGATTGGGACACTTGTCATTTCCCACCCCCCTTTTTGAGTCCATGAAAGTCTACTTTGTACGTATTGTTAAAGGTTTCTGTCCCTACTCTCTGCTGTGATGTCACAGATGGGAGGTGCTAATAAGCCCCAGAGACCTCTGCACTGAGCCCAGGACTCCAGGTTCTTCCTGGAGCCTGGAAGGTATTGCTTGCTCCCTGGTGGTACACTGAGGGCATCATTTCCAGAAACACATCGGACTCTTTCTTTGCACTCATTCCTGTGTGCCCAGCACTGCGGGACCTACAATAGAGAACACGGCATCCTCCCTGTTCTCGTGAGGCTTGCAGTCTAGCTAGGAGGATGCACACGTAGCATGCCAGGGTGCATTACCAGTGGGGTGCCTCTCCCAACAGGGACACGGGGTGTGGAGACACCAAGAGCTACGACGGCCCTTCCTTGTAGGTTGGAGCATCTAGAAGCTTCCTGCTGGAGGAGAAAAGGCCAAGCTGGGCCTAGAAGAGGGTGAGATTTGGGTGGAGGAACCAGGCAAAGGTTACTGGAAAAAACACCAAGCAGGGTCAGAAGCCAGGAACCCCACTTGGCTGAAGTGTGGGTTGGCAAGTGCAGGAAGAGAGTGATAGGAGGGCAGCGTGGACCCGGCAGAAAGGGTTGTCAGGGTCAGGGTGGGGACTCAGGGCTTACTGAGGGCAGTGGAAAGCCTCTGGCGGGTGAGATGAGCTTAAGAACTCCATCTGTCCCCACTCAAGTTTGCAGAATTAACGGAAAGTGTAATAAAGGGTGTATTCATTTCCTGGGTCTGCTGTAACAATCACCACAAACTGAGTGGCATAAAACAACAGAAACTTATTTTGCTCACAGTTCAGAAGCCAGAAACCTAAAATGAAGGCGCTGGCAGGGCCCGTTCCTTCTGGAGGCTGCGAGGGAACATCATTCTCTGCCTCTCTCCTCACTCCTGGAGCTCCTTGTCCTCCAGCTGTGTCACTCCAGTCTCTGCCTCCATCAGTATATGGCCCTGTGTGTCTTCACAAGGCCTTCTCATAAGGACACCAGTCACTGGATTTAGGGCCCCCCAAAATAAATATGACCTCATCTTAACTAATTACATCGGCAAAGACTCTCTTTCCAAATTAAGATCTTATTCTGAGGTTCGGAGTGGACATGAACTTTGGGGGGACATTATACAAAGGGACTATGTACAAAGGTGTGGACAGGTATAGGAACCACCCAAGGAATGCTGCTGTGTCCAGGGCTATGAAAGCAGAGCACTGTAACCACCTCTAGAAGTTCAGGGTAGAGGGAAGACAAGTCACACAGAGAAGGCCACCTTGAGAGAGCTGTGGTCTTTGGAGGAGCCCAAACTGACTCTGTGGGGAAAGACCCAAAGTGACCAGTCCCTTCCTTCACTCTACCCCCTCACTCAGACCTTTGGCCAGGATGCACAGGGGACACTGACGGCCCACACAGATCACCCTCCTAAGGTGCAAAAAAAGTGGTTCTGGAGAGGCAAGTGAGTGATAATGACGGCAAGGGGCTGATAGTCACCAAAACATGCTGAATGGAGCCCAGGGAGGGTCCCAGGAAGGGGAGGATCTGGACAGGGTTGTGGAGCGACAGTGTCTCCTCAGCCCTGCAGCCTGGTCTTCCTTCCACATCAGGCACCCAGGTGTGCCAGGACAGGGCACCTTGGGGGTAAAGGATGGACCCCACTCCCTGGGAAAGCATCTGAATTCACACACTGGCAGGATCGTGTTTAGCCATGGTCACATTTGCTGGAGATAAACAGCTTTTTGGTTTGGATTGTTGTTGTTTTGTTTTAAATAGACTTTCTTTTCTTAGAGGAGTTTGGAGTTCACAGCACAACTGAGCAGAAAGTGAGTTCCCACATACCTCCTTCCCCTATGTGTGCACAACCCCTCTCCCAGTCAACACCCCCCACCAGAGTGGTACAATGAATCTTCATGGACACGTCATATCATCCAGGGGCCATAGCTCCGTAAAGATTCACTCTTGGTGTTCAAGAGACTTTCTCAGGATGTCATATATTGGGAATTGCACAGGACATGGCCTTTCCAGACTGGCTTCTTTCGCTTAGTAATAGGCATTTACATTTCCTCCAGGGCCTTTCGTGGCTTGATAGCTCATTTCTTTTTATCGCTGAATGATTTCTGTTGTCTGGATGTACCACAGTTTATCTATTCACCGATTGAGGGACATCTTGGTTACTTCCAAGTTTCTCCATCAATAATAAAACTGCTGTCAGCATAAGTTTTTTTGTGTGGACATAAGTTTTCAACCTATTTATGCAAATAGCAAGAAGCACTATTGCTGGCTGGCCTGTGTTTAGTTTTTTTTCTTTGTTTGTTTTTTTATTGTTAAATCATAGCTGTGTACATTAGTGCAATCACCTGTACCCATTCTAACATGCACCATAGATGTGGCCCCACCCATTACCCTCCCTCCATCAAAACCTCCCCCCTCCCTTCCCCTTCCTTGGCCCTTTCCCCATAGTCTTGTGCTATAGTTGGGCTATAGCCTTCATGTGAAAGCTATAATTTAGCTTCATAGTAGGGTTGAGTACATTGGATACTTTTTCTTCCATTCCTGAGATACTTTGCTAAGAATATGTTCCAGCTCCATCCATGTAAACAGGAAAGAGGTAAAGTCTCCTTCTTTCTTTAAGGCTGCCTAGTATTCCATGATGTACATGTACCACAATTTGCTAGTCCATTCGTGGGTCGATGGGCACTTGGGTTTCTTCCATGACTTAGCAATTATGAATTGGCCTGCAATAAACATTCTGGTACAGATGTCTTTGTTACATTG
>CAUYPK010064698.1:0-24690 GCA_963574355.1 Loris lydekkerianus
AGTCGCCCCGCCCTGGGAGCTTCCCAGGTCAGTGAGATGCTTCAGGTAAATCCTTTACTCAGGGGTGGTCTCCACTGGTTGCCCAGGGAGACAGGGGTGTGGCCTCAGCCACCTCAGGGAGTTGCTGCTCTGATGTGGGTCTCAGATCCACTCTACTTTCTCCCCAGCTGTCCTGCTGCTGCTCAGGCCTCCAGTTCTCAGAGTGAGGGCAGGGGTGGGAGAGTACCAGGAGCCCTGGGCTCTGGGCAGCGAGCACACTCAGTTCTGCTTAGCTTTCTGCCCAGGTGCCCTGCTGGTGCTAGGGCCTCCAGATCCCAGAGTGAGGGGAGCTGGAGAGCGCCAGGAGCTGGGAGTCAGCCCAGCGGGAGTCATGGCAGCAAGCACACTCAGTTCTGCCCAGCTGCCCGCTGGTGCTCAGGCCTCCAGATCCCAGAGTGAGGGGAGCGGGGGAGCGCCAGGAGCTGGGAGTCATGGCAGCGAGCACATTCAGTTCAGTTCAGCTTTCTGCCCAGCCTCCCGGCAGCTCAGGCCTCCAGATCCCAGAGTGGGGGGAGGAGAGGTGCGCCAGGAGCTGGGAGTCACTGTGAGCGAGCCCCGTTCAGCTTTCTGCCCAGCCGCCCTGCTAGTGCTAAGGCCTCCAGATCCCAGAGTGAGGGGAGCGGGAGAGCGCCAGGAGCTGGGGGTCATGGCAGCAAGCACACTCAGTTCTGCGAAGCCGCCCGGCCAGGGCTCAGGCCTCCAGATCCCAGAGTGAGGGGAGCGGGGGAGCTCCAGGAGCTGGGAGTCACAGCAGCCAGCGCATTCAGTTCAGTTCAGCTTTCTGCCTAGTTATATTGCTGCCCAAGGGGAGCTGGAAGTTCAGAGTTGCAGGCCAAGGTTATCTACAGTTTTATAAAATTTTATGCCTGTTAGGAGAATGCCCTGGCACCCTAGTAGGGGAGGTAGGTCCAGATTTTAGTAGGTCTCTCCCGTGGTGTGTAGTGGGAGGGCCTTTGATTTCTGGCTGTTTGTCTGTGGGGTTCTTAATCTGATCTGATGGGGGAGGGGGGACTCCTGTCTGCTTGGTGATGGGTTTTGTACCTTTTGTTTGCGTCCTTGTGGTCGCAGCTCTTCTCAGCAGGGTTGATGTGCATTCTTCAACTTTCTCTCTTGATGCTGCTCAAATCCATCAGGTTACTTGCTAAATTTTCATCCCTTAACTCTCCTTCAGGACAGGAGCCTCTGTGGAAAGCTGGCTTCAGTCCGCCATCTTGTCTCCACCCCTGCATGTCAATTTTAATGTCAATGAATTCCATCCTAAAGATTAATAATTGCATTGGAAGCTGATTATAAAATTGTGCTATTAATTTTGACATTTTATATTCACTTCAGACTTCCTATATTATCCATGTTTTATTATCTGTACTGAAGAATATAAATAAATGCATTTTTATTATTGCTTGTGATGTTTAAACTAAAGCTTAGCGGGTTTTATTCTGGCATACTCTCTAATGTCTCTAATGTCTTCCAAATAGCTCTACTTACAAATTACTTTGGCTACAAATGAGCTAATTTCTAATAACATGCTTTCTCTATATTGCAAAATGTCTATGTTAAAATGGGCATATATAAAAACTAACATAAAATCCAACTAGTTGGTGTCAGCTTTTGTCTTCCTAATAAAATGTTTATCAAAATTTTTTTGGAAATTTCATTAATTTGTATGTTTGAAATCTCATCCTTTACAGTTACCATTGTTGTTCCTAAGGTCTTGAAATTATCACAATAATTTGTAGAGTTACTCTAGACTGGCAATCCCCAATACAGAAGTCACTAATCACACGTGGTTGTGGAGAACTTGAAATGTGGCTACTCCAAAGTGAGATGTGCTGTGAGCATAAAATGCACACTGAATTTCTAAGTTCTATTATGAAAAAACTGAATGGGTGGCACCTGTGGCTCAGTGAGTAGGGCGCCGGGCCCATATACAGAAGGTGGTGGGTCAAACCCGGCCCCAGCCAAACTGCAAACAAAAAATAGCCAAGCATTGTGGCCAGTGCCTGCAGTCCCAGCTACTCGGGAGGTTGAGGCAAGAATAATCACCTAAGCCCAAGAGCTGGAGGTTGCTGTGAGCTGTGATGCCATAACACTCTACTGAAGGTGACAGAGTGAGACTCTGTCTCTGAAAAAAAAAAAGAAAGAAAGAAAGAAAGAAAGAAAGAAAGAAAGAAAGAAAGAAAGAGAAAAGGAAAAAACTGAATGAAAATACCACATTGGTACATGTAGATATGTTGAATTTTGGTTATATTGGGTTAATAAAAATACATTTCACTTCTTTCTTTTTTCTTTTTACTGCAGTAACTGGGAAAGTTGAAATTTTATTTGTGACTCATATTATGGTTAACATTACATTTCATTGGATGTTACTCCTTTAGAGTTTGTTTCTTCCAAGGAGATATATTCTACCAAAGTTTATTGATGAATAAAGTCCCCACCCTCAACATGCAACATGAAGCTTAGCAAAGTAGTATCCACTTTTCCATTAGCATCAGTGTCCACAGGAACTATACAATAAATAGTTCAAAGGTTAGCACAACAAACCAGCTGACAAGAAATTGAACTCAGCAATTAAGAGTATAATGAAACAAAAAAAACACTTGCTTGGGTTAACAATAATTGCTGGCATCTGCAATTTAGTTTGCATATGTGTGTGGATTCAGTCCCTCGGAGCCAGCACAACATGTAAGAACACACCTTTACTGCACCATCTCTAGATTTGTATCAAGAGCTTTTAGGTTTTGCAAAGAATCTGCAGAGTGAAAGGCACTCTTCAGCATGAACATATGACTGCTTTTTTTGTTAATAGTTTGTGATGCAGAATGAAATGATATGTATCTAAATTCAAAGCATGGGCTTGGCATTCTTGAGTTTATTGTGTAATTTAGAAATTTTTAAAAAGAAGTTGTGTCCATAGAAGTATTCCTTTTTTAATTTTTTTTCTGAAAACATAGCAGTAGAATAGCACTAATAAATTGAAATATGTTTTTGTCATGGTAATTTTATTGATGAAAGCCACCATTTAGTTTAAAGATGGTAAATATACAAAGATCAAATTGAGTTTTACCACTTTTTATTAATGATATAAAGTATTAATTATTCCTGTGTATTTTAATTTATAGGTTGTCACTTCTTATATATTTTACTACTCACTAGATTTATTATTTTAAATCTCCAATCATATATGTAACTATTTTACACATCCATTTTCATGACTTTTTTTTATTTCAGGTTAATTTGAGGATATAAACAAATAGGTTATAATGTTTGCCTTTGTTAGGTAGTACCTCATATAATTGTGTCCCTCTCCCAAGAGGGGTTCCATACACCTTAACATTGTGCCCATTAAATGGGACCACATCCATTCCTCTCTCTCCTGCCTCCTTCCCACCTCATTTGCTCTTGCCCCACCTTGAATTGATTTGAGTTTTTCTGTTATGTGGGCATGTATTAGATCTTCTACTGGCTTCATATTAGCATTGAATACTTTGGATTCTTGCTTCTCCATTCTTGTGGTAATGTATAGGAGTAGCAGAAGAATGTGTTTCAATTCCATCCTGGTTAATACAAAAGATGCAAAGTCTCAATTTTTTAATGGCTTAATAGTATTCCATGGTATACGTGTACCGCAGTTTGTTAATCCATTTCTGAGTTGGTGGGCATTTACATTGTTTCCACATTTTGGCAATTGTAAATTGAGCTGCAATAAGCAATTTAGTACAGATGTCCATATGATAAAAGGATTTTTTTTTTCTGGGTAGATGCTTAGTAATGGGATTGCAAGATCAAATGGGAGGTCTAATGTGAATTCTTTGAGGATTCTCTATACTTCCTTCCAAAAAGGTTGTATTAGTCTGCAGTCCCACCAGCAGTGTAAAAGTGTTCCCTTCTCTCCACATCTATACCAGCATCTGCAGCTTTGAGACTTAGTGATGTGAGTGTTCTCACTGAGGTTAGGAGATATCTCAGGGTGGTTTTGATAAGCCCTTCTCTGATGACTAGGGATCATGAGCATTTTTTCAAATGTTTGTTAGCCATTCATCTGTCTTCCTCAAGGAAGGTTCTGTTCATGACTCTTACAAAGTGGTAGATGGGATTCTTTGCTCTTTTTTTGGTGATTAATTTGAGTTCTCTGTAGATTCTAGTTATCAACACTTATTCAGGTACCATGAAAATATATTTTCCTATTCTGAAGATTGTCTTTTTGCTTTAGTTTTTTTGTCCTTAACTGTGCAAAACCTTGTCAGCTTAATTGAGTCCCATTTGTTTATTTTTGCTGTTGTTGAAATTACCACTGAAGTCTTCTTCATAAAATCTTTCCCTAGTCCAATATCATCAATAGTTTTTCCCACACTTTCTTCTAAGATTGTTATTGTTTTGTGTCTTAGATTTAAATATTTTATCCATCTTGAGTGAATTTTTGTAAGTGTGGGTATAGTTTTAGTCCTTTACATGTGGTTATCCAGTTCTCATTTGTTGAATAGGGATTCTTTCCCCCACTGTATGTTTTTGTTAGGTTTATCAAAGATCAGGTGGCAATAAGGACTAGTTTCATCTCTTGGCTTTCTATTCTGTTCCTTGTGTCTATATCTCTATTTTTGTGCCAATATTATGTTAATTTTATCTCTGTGGACGTGTAATATAGACTGAGTCTGGTAGAGTGATGCATCTGGCTTTGTTTTTATTACCAACAATTGACTTGGCTATACGGGTTTTTTTCTGGTTCTATCTAAAACAAAGTACTATTTTTTCCAGTTCTTCAAATTATATTGTTGGTACATTACTGGGGATTGCATTGAATCTGTAGATTGCTTTGGGTACAATAGACATTTTAACAATGTTGATTCTTCCCAGCCAAGAGCATGGTATGTTCTTCCATTTGTCTTTTGCTAGTTCTTTTCTTAGAGTTTCATAATTCTTCTTATAGAGATCCTTAACCTCTTTTATTAGGTGTATTCTTAAATATTTCATTTTCTTTGAAGCTATTATGAACAAAATTGTGTCTTTGATTTGCTTCTCAGCTTGGTTGTTATTGCCATAAACAAAGGCTGCTGATTTGTGGACATTGATTTTATATACCAAGACATCTGTATTTCTTGATCACTTTTAGTAGTTTTGTGGTTGAGTCTATGGTTTTTTCTGAGTATAAGATCATATCATAAGCAAAGAGTGAGAGTTTGACTTTCTCTACCCCTGTTTGGATGGCCTATCTATCCTTCTCTTGCTAGATTGCATTGGTTAGAATTTGCAGAACTATGTTGAATAGTAGGAGTGATAATTGACATCCTTGTTTGGTTCCAGTTATAAATGGAAAAGCTTTCAGTTTTGCACCATTCAGTATGATATTAGTTGTGGGTTTCTCATAAATGACTTCAATCAGCTTACGCAATGTGCCACCTATGCCTATTTTCTTAGGCAAAAGGATGCTGAATTTTATCAAATGTTTTTTCTGCATCTGTTGAAAGGATGAAATGGTTTTTGTTTTTGCTTCTGTTGAATTACAGTTATGGATTTGGATAAGCTAAATCAGGCTTGCATCCCTGGGATGAAGCCTACTTGCACAATTTTTTTTAATGTATAGCTGCACTCTGTTAGCCAAGATTTTATTAAGTATTTTTGCATTGATATTCATTAATGAAACTAGTCTGTAGTTCTCCTTTTTAGTTGGGTTCTTTCCTAGTTTTGGAATCAGGGTCATGTTTGCTTTATAGAATGTGTTGGCAAAGGTTTCTTCCTTGTCAATATTTTGCAATAGGTTCTGCATCATAGGTAGAAGTTCATCTTTCAAGGTTTGATTGAATGCTGATGTGAAGCCATCTGGTCCAGGGACCAGACTTTATTGTTGAAAGCTTTTTTTAAAATTGTTTCTTCAATTTCAGTGCTTGATATTGGTCTTTTCAGGATTCTATTTCTTCCTGGTTACATCTAGGAAGATGGTATGATTCTAAGTATTGGTCCATTTCCTCCACATTGTCAAATTTCTCAGTATAAAATTTTATGTAGTAGTCAGAGATAATCTTATTATATCTCTGTGGTTTCAATTTTTGTTTCCCCTTTTTTGTTTCTAATTGAAGTTATTCAAGATTTTACTTTTCTGTTTCTAGTTAATCTGGCCAATGGTTTATTGATTTTATTTGTGTTTTCTAAGAACCAACTATTCGTTTCATTAGCTATATGAATGATTCTTTTGTTTTCAACTTCACTTATTTCTGATTTAATTTTTTTATTTTTTTGCAGTTTTTGGTCAGGGCTGGATTGGATTTGAACCCGCCACCTCTGGCATATGGGACTGGCGTCCTACTCCTTTGAGCCACAGGTGCCACCACTTTCTGATTTAATTTTGGTTATTTCTTTTTATTTTATTTTATTTTATTTTATTTTTTATTGTTAAGTCACAGCTGTGCACATTAGTGTAATCAAGGGGTACAATGTGCTAGTTTCATATACAATCTGAAATATTCTCATCAAACTGTTCAATGTATCCTTCATGGCATTTTCTTAGTTATTGTATGTAGACATTTGTATTCTGCATTTAGTAAGTTTTTCTTGTACCCATTCTAAGATGCACTGTAGGTGTGGCCCTACACATTACCCTCCATCCACCCTAACCTCCCCCCTCCCTTCCCCTTCCTTGGCCCTTTCCCCATATTCTTGTGCTATAGTTGGGTTATAGCCTTCATGTGAAAGCTATAAATTAGCTTCATAGTAGGGATGAGTACATTGGATACTTTTTCTTCCATTCCTAAGATACTTTGCTAAGAAGAATATGTTCCAGCTCCATCCATGTAAACATGAAAGAGGTAAAGTCTCCATCTTTCTATAAGGCTGCATAGTATTCCATGGTATACATGTACCACAATTTGCTAGTCCTTATTTCTTTTCTTCTGCTGATTTGGTATTGGATTGCTCTTCCTTTTCCATTTCTTTAAGATGATTCATTAGATTGTTGATGTGCTCTCTTTCTGTTTTTCAAATGTAGGCATCTAATACAATAAATTTTCTTCTTAGAACTGCTTTTGCAGTATACCACAGGTTTTGGATACTTGTGTCTTCATTGTTGTTATGTTTGAGGAAGTTAATGATTTCCTCCTTTCTCTCTTCCTTGATGCAACTGTCATTCAGCATATAGTTGATTCTTTCCATGGCTTGGTGTGGGGATGAAAATATTTGTCAAAGTTAAGTTTCACCTTTATTGCTTTGTGGTCTAAAAAGATACAAGGTATGATTTGAATTCTTTTTATTTTGTTGAGGTTTGATTTGTGTCCTAATATATGATCTATTTTGAAGAATGTTTCACGGGCTGATGAGATGAATGGATATTCTTTAGCTTTGGGATTGTGTGTTCTGTACGTGTCTGTTAAGCCCATGTGTCTATTAAGCCCATTTAAGTCCCTTCTATTTTTGTTCAGTTTCTGTATAGGGGATATGTCCAATTCTATAAGAGGGATGTTAAATTTCCTAACTATTATGGTATTGTAGGATATCATATTGCTCAGACCAGTTAAGAACTGTTTCATGAATTGGGAGCATTTATAGTGGGTACATAAATGTTTAGAATTGAAATTGTCTAAATTTTTTCCCTTGACTGGTATGAAATGACCATCTTTTTCTTTCTTGACTTTAGTTGCTTTAAAACCACTTGTATCTGAAAATAAAATTGCAACCCCTCCTTTCTTCTGAGTTCCATTTGCCTGAGATACTGTTTTCCATTGCTTTACCCTGAGTTTTGCTTTCTCCTTCAAGGCTAGTTGTGTTTCCTGGAGACAGCATATGGATGGCTTGTGCTTTTTTAATCAGTCAGCCAGCCTGTGCCTTTTCAGTGGGGAATTCAAGCCATTTACATTTATTGAGAGAATTGATAAGTGTGATGGAGTTCTATTCACCCAATTTTGTGAAAGTAAATTGTTCACTTTTATTATTTGCATGATCGTGGAAGCTAGGTTTTGTCCTTTAGTTTCTGGGTGTTTACTTTGTTGGCAGTCTATTGTGATGGTCAGTATGGAGAATAGGTCTAAGTATTTTCTGTAGAGTTGGTCTTGTTGTGGTGAATTTCCGCAACGTTTGCATATCAGTAAAAGACATGATTTATCCATCAATTTTAAAGATTAGCTTAGCAAGATATAGAATTCTGGGCTAAAAATTGTTCTGTTTAAGTTAAAGGTAGATTACCATTCTCTTATGGCTTGAAAAGTTTAGCTGAGAAGTTTGCTATCACCCTGACGGAGCTGCCCCTGTAGGTCAAGTGGTGCTTACTCCTGGCTACTTGCAAAATGTTCTTTTTTATCTTGAATTTGGACAGGTTTGTGACAATGTGTCCTGGAGATGCTCTCTTTGAGTTGAGATGACCAAGGGTTAGATATCCCTCTGACATGAGTGTGTCAGAATCTTTGGTGATATTTGTGCATTTTCATTTATGATATCCTCCAGTAGGGCTTCCATTCCTTTGGTACCATCTTCTTCCCCTTCAGGGATACTTTCAATTGCATATGTTTGAATGCTTTGTGAAGTTCCATAATTCTCTGAGTGAATGTTCTATTCTCTCTCTCTTTTTCTGCCTCTTGGAGCACCTGTGATAGCTCAAGAGTTTTATCCTCTACCTCTGAGATTCTTTCTTCCTCATAGTCTAATCTGTTACTGATACTTTCTATGGCTTCTTGAAGTTCCCTGATTGACTCCTTCCATTCCTTAAGCTCTGCCATATCCTTTCTGTGTTCTTCATATCTTTCATCCCTTATTTGATTCTGTTTTTGGATTTCTTTTTGGCTATTTTCCACTTTCTCAGAAATTTCCTTCATTGTTTTTACCATCCATATTTTAAATTCCCTTTCTTTCATTTCCATCATTACTTTATAGGTGGAATTCTCTGTTGTAGCCATCTTATGATACCTTAGGTGGGGGCATTGCTCTGTTCTGGTTTTTCATGTTGCCATGATTTTTCTTTTGATTCCTTCTCATGAGTGTTTTCTTCTTGTCTGTTTCCTTCCCTTACTTTTGCCTTTCTCCCCCCCCCCACTTTAAATTACCTTGTATGTGTACTTAGATGTTGAAGTATCATTTTTGATACTTCAGAGCCAAAAAGATGAGAAAAGTGAAGAGTGAGAAGGTAGAGCAGTTCCCATAGCTAACTGAGTAGGGCACCAGCCACATACACTGAGGCTGGTGGATTCGAGCCTGGCCTGGGCCTGCCAAACAACAATGACAACTGTGACCAAAGAATAGCCAGGCATTGTGGCAGGCATCTGTAGTCCCAGCTGCCTGGGAGGCTGAGGCAAGAGAATTGCTTAAGCCCAGGGGTTTGAGGTTCCTGTGAGCTGTGATGTCATGGCACACTACAGAGGGCAACATAGTGAAACACTGCCTCAAAAAGAAAAAAGAAAAAGAAAAAAAAAAAGAATGAGAAGGTAGAAAAGAAATAAAAAGAATAAAAAAGAAGAAGTAAAAGGAAATGTTGACAAAAAGAAGAGAAGAAGAACATAAAGAGAGAGATGGAGTAATATTGGTGCTTAGCAGGGTGTTTTTGTCCACACCCCCAATTGCTAGCCTCTGGAGGGTTAATTGGGTGGGTCCCTCAATATAATGAGCAAAAATAAGACTGTACCTCTACCAAATAAAGAAAAAGAAAAAAAGACAGTACATTGCAATCGGGATCTACGAATAACATCCTTCCAAAGGCCAAAGCTAGAAGGACACCCTAGACCAGGGGACCAAGGTCTCCTTGAGCCATGCTAATGCTGTGGAACCCCAGCTGAGACCTCAGAGTGATGTTCTGTCCCATAAATAGAATATAGATTGACAAAGAATAAAACAGATCAGATAAAAAGAGCTAGTAATAATAATAAAAATGTATCAAGAAAATTGAAAGTAAAATTGTGTAAGATGTAAAAAAGGGGGTATTTCTTATGGGGCAAGACATGATTGCAAGAGGGACTTTACCTAACAAATGCAATAAGTGTAACCTGGCTTATTATACCCTCAATGAATCCCCAACAATAAAAAAAAAAAAAAAAGAAAGAAAGAAAAGAGAAGAAATTTATATAGGAAAAATAAGAAAAGAAGAAAAATCTTTATAAAAGAGAGAGAGAGAAGGAGAAAAAGGGAAAGGAAAGATGAAATAAAAGCAGTAGAAAAACCATAGCAAAAATAGAGCCCTTATTTTTGAAGAAAGTAAAAATGCAGAAATAAAATACAATAAAACAAATGAGAAAAACCCATATGGAAAAATTTTTTAAAAAAAGGAATAAAAGGAGAAAAAAAAAAAAAAACCTGGCCAAAATGGAGCTGTTACTATTGAAGAAAGAAACAGTGAAAAATTAAGACTACAAAAACAAAACAAACAAACAGCACAACCTGGGGAGGAAGAGAAAAATATATTTATATTTAATATATATATATTTTAATATATATATATAATATATAAAATTAGATATATTAAATATTTTATATATATATATATTTTAACATATTTCCTGGACAATAGGTGATATTCTAGAGTTAGGAGATGCTAATCGTGATGCTGATATGGCTATACAAGGTGGGGCCTAGAAGCCCCTAACTAATTGCTGCGGTGACCCAGTCCTGTATTCCTGATTTATTTGCCCTCAAACCCCACAGGGTTGAGAGCATGAAGCTTTAGTCAGTCTACTTAAGAGGCTTGACCTTTCCAATCACTGCCAATTGGCCACAAAGTGACTTTCCCAAAAAAGTTTTACTCGACTCTCCCCAAAGTTGGCAGCGCAGCTTAGCCAGAATTCTAGAGCCAGCCTGGTACTAAAATTCTGAAGGCTATTCCTCCCAGGCAGCTCTTCTACAATGGTGGCACCCTGACAGCAGCCAAACAACAAAAGGTCTGTGGCTCAGTCCTGGCCACTGGGCCCTGTTTAATATCATCCTTTCCCTCAAGATCTCTGAAGGTAGCTCCAGCAAGTGCACAGGTCTAAAAAAAAAGAAAAAAACAAATTGACCTTCTCCGTCTGAAACCTACCTGCAAACCACCCAGCCCATACTGGCACACAAGCACTCTCCTTCTATGCCAGTTCTCCACTGCTCTCAAGCTCTTCATTATCACCTGGAGACTCCTCCCTGCTTCCCCAAAGCAATGCTTCTGGGCAGAGGATCCAGCCAGAGATTGCTGGAATCCTTCTCCCTGATCTCACCACAAGCAGCTGCAAAGGAGGTGTCCCTAGACCGCCATCTTGCTCCACCTCCTCTCATGACTATTTTTAAAAGAATGTGATTTAGCATTTGTGTGAAACTTCTAATTCTCTTGAGACATATAACCATCTGTATACATGTTAAAGGAAAGGAATTTTCACTTTTTTTTTTGAAATAATGTTTAAAGCTAGTTTTTATGCTTTTCTAATAGAAATGATTTGTCTCAAAGGGATTTTCTCAATTTTCCACAACAATTGACAATATAGGGGAGGTGGCATGAACTTAATAAGCTGAAAATGCTCTTTAAAAATTATTTCAATTATTCATTTGACCTCCCAATGATATTTTCACTGTTGTCCTTAAGTACAGACGTTGAGCTCTGGTGGTTTGCATATTACGGTATATTACAAAGCAAAATATGTGATTTTCCTCTAATATACTTCATTTAAGAAAATGTACTAAGTTTAAATGAACCTCAAACTGCAAAGTGAGACTGAAAGATCCTCTTTCTTCCCCTTTTCCAGAAAATGTGTCTGTACAGCAAAAAGTTACATATTCAAGTACTGTAAGAGCAAGGCAGATGACAAGTGGGTGACATGGGATGAGTGGAGGTTACAGAAAATTTGATGACACATGCCGTTCACATATTTGTATAACTTGGGGATTCTATTTGGTGGTAAGTAAGAAAGACTGAAAATAAGATTGGTTTAGTCAAGATGGCTTTCCCTCCTCTTGGTTTATTCAAGATGGCTTCCCCCACCTCTCCTTTATAAAAGATGTGCTTTCGCAAGAAGTCTTAAGCTATGGTGATGACTCTGTGGTCATTAGAAATGCAGGTTCTCTATCAGTCCACTACTGCTGCATAGCAGACCACTCCAAACACAGCATCATAAAATGAGAACAATTCACTATTCTACATAAGTCTATAGGTCAGTTGTGAGAATTTTCTGGTCTTGACTAGCGTTTTTCCAAATTAGCATTAGGTTGAGTAACTAGCTTTGTTGGTTAGATCCCTTTGGGGGCCTGGCAATGGGTGGCTTACGATGTCCTCAGCTAAGATAGATGATGGGTCCCACTGCACATGAACTCTCATCATTCTATGGCATGGGGTATTTCACATAACCATGGGAGGTTTTCAAGGGAAAGAGTACAAATATTCAAGTATTATTAATGTGTAGGCTCAGAACTCACATTCTGCCATTTCTGCCATAGCATTTTGGCCAAATCAAGTCACAAGACTGGCCCAGGTTAAAGGAGTTGGGAAATAGACTCTGTCTCTTAATGTGGGTTATTACAAAGGGCATGATATAAAAATACATGAAAAATTAGGTCATAATAATTGTTTTATCTCTGCCTAAAGTTGGGATGTATGCATGGATTTCTTTCTCATCCCATGTATAAGTAGACTGCTGAAACTCCAGCAAGCACATTGACTTTAGGAAAGAAGCAGCAGAAACAGAAACAGAGAAGTACAAATAGGGCTCATATCAGCCTCTGTCTCATCTTCACTGAACTATCTCTAAAGTCTTACCAAAACACATGTGCCATTGATAGTCACTGACTACAAGAGGGACTGGGAAATATGGTCTTTTATCTAATACCTCATGTCTAAATAAAATAAGGGTTCTGACGGATGTCGAGTCAATAACCAGCAATATCAAACACATTAACCAAAAGTGCCTTTTTCATTTTGCCTTGAATAACATTGACCAGTATTATTTGGTATTCCTGACTTTTCAAAAGAAGCTACAAATACCCAAATCTTAAGTGAAACTGCCTGTATTTTAGATATTAGAAATTAATCCAAATATATCTTAAAATTTATTTTTAAATAATTCTAGACCTACAGAAAAGTAGCAAAAATAGTATGAGTTTCCATACACTCTTCATCCCTAATATTTACATATTACATAACCATGGTATAATTATCAAAAGTTGAAATTTAAAACTGGTACAATGCTATAAACAAAGAGTTGGCAAACTTTTTCTGTAAAGGGAGAGACAGTAACTATTTTAGTGTCTGTTACTAATACTTAACTCTGCTGTCATAGAGAAAGCAGTCACAAACAATATGTAAATAATAAGGATATCTATGTTCCTTTTATAAAAATAAATAAATAAAACTTTATTTATATAAAAAGGGTCCAGGAAAGATTTGACCATGGCTGTAGTTTACCAACTCCTGCTTTAAACTAAACTGTGGACCTTATTTGATTTCAGCAATTTTCCCATTAGTAGCCTTTTTTGTTTAACCCAAGGTCTCAATTGCCTTTAGTTGTCATGTCTCTTTAGTCTCCTGAAATCTCAGATAGTTATTCATTATTTCCTTATCTTTCATGAAGTATTCTAGTCAGTTATTTTATAAAATGTTCCTCAATTTGAATTAGTCTGATGGCTTCTTGGGATTAGATTGAGGTTATGCATAAATATGTGTGTACACGCATGAGTTGGTAGATGTATGTATTTTTTTAATTCTGCTCACTACAGAGCCTAAAATCAAGGACACTCCAGTAGCAAAGGACACATCTATGTTTTAGTCTATTTGTCCTGCTATAACAAAACACCTGAGACTGGATAACTTAAAAACCGCAGAGATTTATTTCTCACAATTCCAGAGCCTGGGAAATGTAAGATGAAGTGTCAGCATCTCAGTGTCTGATAAAAGCCCATTCTTCATAGATGGCATGACCCAGGTGTCCTCACCTGGTAGTAGAGTTGGAAGAGCAAAAGCAGTTCTCTGAAACCTTTTTTATAAGAGCATTGATCCCATCCATGAGGGCAGAGGCCCCATGGCCTAATCCCCTCACAAGAGCCCCACCTCTTAATACCATCACCTTTATGTTAACTACCAACATACAAATTTGGAGGTACACAAACGTTCAAACCATAGCACTTAGAATCCAGATCTTGATTTCTAAACACCATTTTCCAATAAAAGGCAACAGAGCTTCTTGTATAAGTGACTGATTCCATGGCTGGGGCAGGAAAAATGTGAGAATTACTCACCATATTTGTGTGGCCAAAAAGGTAGGACTCAAAACTAGCAAAAACATGTCTGTGGGACACATGAACCAACCTAAAGGAGCTAAAATTGGGCCAAACAGGAAAAATTTAAGTAATCTAATGTACAATAAGACTTTTGAATTATGGTCTTTAGAGTAAAATAAATACCCGTGAGTACATGCTGATATAAATAAACAATTGGATAATTAAGAAAAATTAGGAAGAAAAGAGAGTTCTCTTTGACTAAAGAATTCCAGTTGATAAATGTTGAAAAAAAGAGAGAAATAGAAAATCACTTTTAGGCAAATAGCACAGCAGTAATTGTGCAGACACATCTAATGACAGATTCTAAAGTTAAAGAGAAAATGTTTGTAGAGAACACAGTGCTTGGTCTCAAAGTATCATTCTCAAGATACTTACTAATAATAAAAAGAAAAAAAAAAACAAGAATTATTTGCTACATCACAAACACCACCTTAATAAAATAATCAAGATTAATATCAGCAGGAATACAACATAACATCATAAAATCAAGAATGTGATACCATTTACAATAGTCACAAGGAAAATAAAATAATACTAATATATTTAACCAAGGAGATGAAGGATCTCTACAAACAGAACTATGAAACACTGAGAAAAGAAATCCCTAATGACCCAAACAAATGGAAAAACACATCATGCCCGTGGATTGGTAGAATCAACACTGTTAAAATGTCCTACTAACCAAAGTGATTTACAGATTCAATGTAATCCCCATCAAAATAAGAACATCATATTTTGCAGATCTAGAAAACATAATTCTATTCTTCATTTGAAACCAGAAAAGAGCTTGAATAAACTAAAAGCAAAAACTAAAGCAATCTTAAACTCAAAGAGCTTGAATAAACTAAAAGCAAAAACTAAACCAATCTTAAACTCAAAGAATAAGTCTAGAGGCATCACATTCCCTGACTTCAAACTATTCTACAAGGTTATGATAACCAAAACAAGGCTTTGGGGGGGGAGGGGGAATAGAGACACGGAACAGTGGAACATAACAGAGGAACCAGATGTAAAACTATCCACAAGCAGCCAACTGATCTTTGACTGCAGACAACAATACACCCTGGGAAAAGAAGCCTTATTCAACAATGTACACTAGGAAAAGAAGCTGGGAAAATTGGATAGCTAGATGCAGAAAAATGAAACATGATCTGTCTCCCACTACTCCAAAAAATAATTCAAGATGGATAAAAGACTTAAATATAAGGTGTGAAACAATAAGAATTCCAGAAGAAAATATAGAAAATATTCTTCTAGGTATTGGCCTAGACAGAAAATTTATTTATTTATTTTTATTTCAGATTCATATGAGGGTACAAACAACTAGTTTACAATGTTTGCATTTATTAGCTAGAGTTCCTCTTGTAGAAGTGTCCCGCACACGAGAGGTGTGCCTTATCCCCTTACATTGTGCCCATTAAGTGGAAGCACACCCATCCCCCTCCACCCTCTCCTCCTACCTCTCCTCCCCCTAACTTGAGTTGAATTGAACTTTTCTGTTATGTGGTCATGTGTTAGACCTAGACAGAGAATTTAAGACTAAGACCCGAATGGCAATTACAGCAACAACAAAACTAAATAAATGGTACTTAATTAAATTAAAATGCTTCTGTGTAGCTAAGGAATCAACAGAGAAAATGCACAGCCTACAGAATGGGAGAAGATATTCCCAAGCTCTATCTCTGTTAAAGGGATAATAACCAGAATCTACAAACAGTTCAAGCAAATCAGCAAAAACAAAAACAAAAACAACCCCATTAAAAAGTGGGCAAAAGACCTGAACAGAAGCTTTCAAAAAAAAGATAAACAAATGATGAGTAAGCATATGAAAAGGTATCAATGTCACTAATCATCAGAGTAAATGTAGGTTAAACCACAGTGAGATTTACTCTTACCCCAGTTATAACAGCTTTTATTAAAAATTCCCAAAATAATAAATGCCAATGTGAATTCGGAGGGAAAAGAACCCTTTTATATTATTGATAGGAGTACAAATTAGTACAACCTCCATGGAAAATAGTATCGAGATTCCTCAAGGAACTAAAAGTAGACCTACTATTCAATCCAGCAATCCCCCTACTGAGTATTTACCCAAAGGAAAAGAAGTTATTTTATCAAAAAGACACCTGTACTCAAATGTTTATTGCAGTACAATTAATGATTGCAGGGATATGGAGTCAACCCTAGTGCCTATCAATACATGAGTGGATTTTAAAAATGGGGTATATCACATTTTCTTCACACACACACACATATATACATATATATATATACATACACATATATATACATATACATAAGCAGACAACAATAAAGGGTTATTAATACAGGGTTATATATATATATACATACACACATATATATATATATACACATACATAAGCAGACAACAGTAAAGGGTTATTATCTCCTTAACAGACATAGACCTTGTGAATATCTTCTCCCATTCTGTATAGGTTGTGCATTTTCTCTGTTGATTCCTTAGTGCCATAAACATACATATATACACACACACACATATATATGTATCTGGAAATTTTACTAAGCCATGAAAAGAAGTAAATTTGAGTGAATCTGGACACCATTATCCTAACTGAAGTATCTAAAGAATGGAAGAAAACATCACATGTACTTGCTATTAAATTGGAGATAACCAATAAGCTTACATGTGTACAGAGGGAGGTCAACCTCAGTGGAAATCAAGTAGGGAAGTCAGAGGGGTGGGTGAAAGCCTACCTAATGGGTGTAATGGGTACAAGGAACACTGTCTTGGTGATGGGTACACACATAGCCCTGACTCATACATTATTACAAAAACAATCCATGTAACCCAAAACATTTGTACACCCATAGTATTTTAAAACAAAGTAAAATGAAATAACCCTTGGTTTTCCTAACCAACATATTTAAATCTGCCTGTCTTCATCTGTCTCCCATCTCAGTAAGTGGTGCTCATGACCACCCTGCTGCTGAGGCCAAGATATCTTCCCTCACATCTCATAACCCGTCCATCAGTTAGTCATCCGAACTTCCAAAATATCTCTGGAATCAGAACACATCTCACTGTCTCCACTACTACCACCCTCGCGCAAACTGCTCTTGTCCTTTGCCTGTGCAACCTAAATAGCCTCTTAACTTATATCCCTGCTTTCCATCTTGCCCTCCTACAGTGTTTATGCCATTCTTAGGAATTCTTTTAAAATGTAAATTAAATTATGCACCTTCTGCTCAAAGCTCTCCAATGGCTTCCCCATCTATGTTACAATAAAATCCAAAGTCTTTACCATAGCCTGAAAGCATGCTGTTCACTGCCTACTTACCTTGCCTTATTTTTATACCACCTTTTCCTCACTGACTCTGCTATAGCCAAACAGGCCTTCAGTGTTGTTCCTTGAACATTCCTGACCCCAGGACATTTGTACATGCCATCTCTACGGTTGGCCTTGCTATATAGAACACTTATGTACTTCCCTCAAGTTTCTTCTCAAATGTACCTGTTGGATGTCTTTTTCTTGACCTCTTTCTAGTAACTTTTCTATCACCTCATTCCAGACCAACTTTTTTCCTTCATTCTACATGTTACCACTGGATATTATAATGTATATTTGTTGAATCGAAAAAATAACCTAAAGGAAGTAGAATAAAGTTCTAGAAGCATTACACCTAAAATGAAGATATTCCTAATATAAGTCCCATGGCAAGTAGGAGAAATGACGGCACAGGAAATCTCTTCTACTAAAAAAGTATTGTCTATTGCTTCTGCTCATTTAAAGTTTATAATTTATTGTGACAGTGAAATTTTCACCTTTACTTGGGGAGTTTCTAGGCATGCTGTTTTCTGTAATATATCTGTAAATATATACTAGAAATGTATAGGAAAATATGAACTATTCTGACAGCAAGATCTGTGCTCATTAGTTATATATGTGCTCTTATATAACTTTAATCTTTGGCCTTAGGGGACAATCTGGCATGCCAGGAAAATTTGGATAATTGTCAAATAATGCTGAGCCTGGGTCTTTCAGTTGAACCAAGGAAAGAGAAATCTATGTAAAGGTGGGAACCTTTAGATCCAATGTTTACTGTTCTTGGACATTTTTGACAGTCTCAGAAATACCAGAAACCAGTTTTTTGACACAATGTTTTCTCCTTTTTATTTATCAAAATGAAACTTACATAACTTAAAATTAACTAATTTGAAATTAACAAGTCAGTCACATTTAGTACACTCATAAAGTTGTGCAACTACTGTTTGTATCTAATTCCAAAACATTTCCATCACTCCAATGAAACCCTGTACCCTTAAGCAGTTACTCCTCATTGCCTTGTTCACTAAGCCCCTGGTAACCACCAATCTGCTTTCTGTGCCTATGGATTTACCTATTCTTAATATTTAATAGAAGTACAATATGTAACAGGCAACAAATCCCAATATATTGGAAGGAGTTCTAACAAAGAAAAAACAAACCTTGTCATAATATAACAATTACTGCAGACACCTTGAAATATCATTATACAATGTGTGAATTTTTATCTACCTTCTTTCCCCTAGTCTGTCTTTGAGGTTTATCCACATTATAGCATATAGAAATACCCCATCCTTTTTTATGCTGGATACAATTTCATTGAATGGATATACCACATTTTGTTTGTTCATCCATCTGTAGACAGTCATTGTGTTGTTTCTACATATTGGCTGTTATGAATAGTGTCATTATGAACATTCCTGTGCAAGAACTTTTTTGAGTGCCTATTTTCAAGTTCTTTAGGGTGTATATGTAGAAGTGAAGTTCCTGTTGTTACCATAGTGGCAACATAATTTTTAAAATACCTAGGTATGAAATAAAATACCTAGGGTGATAAAGGAAATTATTTATGTTGATAGTTACCAAGGCATTAAAAAATACGTGTTAGAGTGACCTATATTTCATGATTTTTGCAATACAAGAAGCCAAATGGCAGGGCTAATGATGGCCATGCATTCAAAGTGCAAATGATATTTCAAGGTGTCTGCAGCAATTGTAATGTGATATGACAACGTTTGTGCTTTCATTGTCACAAATCCTTTCAATATATTGGGATTTGTTGCCTGTTAAAAAACTTTTTATTTTTCCTATCAAAGTTTATAGAATCCTTAAAGTTCATCTAAATGAGCCCAGAAGTCTACTAAATACAATTAGAACCCCAGTTAAGAATTCCTGCTTTGGGGAAGGGGAGTGATTATAACAAATGGACCCCCATGATAGCCCCTTCTTATCTCTCTTTCTCCACCCCTCTCATCACCATTCTCCCATATGGCCTTTCATCTTGGGAAATCTAGGCTCAGCAGGATCAGCTTGGACTGGTTTAGATTTATTGAAGTGAAGACCAGAGAATCCATATGCCCCAGAGACATTATAATTGGGTTATAAATTGTTATCTTTCACTGTTTTCCATATCAGATTAAATTTAAGTTAATTTCCATATAACTCAAACTCTTAAAATAACTTTTCTAAACCTAATTTTATGTAGTATCTTAGAGTACCTGAAGTTTTTGCACACGCATCATCTCGTTTAATCCTTTGACTATGGAGTGAATGGGCTCTATAGTGTGAGTGTGTGCTGTCGTTACCTTGGATATGGAATGAAGAAACTCACATACAGAATAGCTTAGTCAGTAAAGTTCATAAAGCAAGTACAGTGGGACTAGAACCTAGGGAATCTAGTAAAGAAAAACTTTAAGGGTCTTCTCTATTGGACCAGAGAACCAATGTACCTAAACCTAATTGTTTGCTTGGTTTTCGGTATAAAGAATAGTTGCTCTAAAAATAAAAGCCAACACATTATAAACTCCTCTTCCACATAAAAAGAGCATTAACATGAGAATATTATAGTTCAATTGTTTAAAGCTCAATTTTTTCCATTATCTCAGGGGAAATAGCTCCTAGATAGAGGCCAGACGTTGAAACAGAATGTTTTCCTATCAGAGAAGATAAGAATGTTTTTAATAACTGAGTTTTATTATTACTTAAAAAGAAAAACAAAATAGCATCCAGTTTGTATTTGAGGAAATCCAAAACCAGCATTTAGTCTTGTAAGCTCTAAGAAATTTCCCAAGAGAGGATTTCCTGCAATCAACAAGTACATAAATAATTTCTGCAAAAATGCCATCCTGTAACACATAGTATTCTTGCTTTGAATGAAAGAAAATCCATTTTTGAGCAGATTAGGTTTTCTACTGCCCCAGAGTTACTTATTCAAAAATTTTAGTGGTTCTGTTACATTGCTTTCTTCTACATGCTTCAAGGGAACACACCTTATTCCAACAATGAAGAAAGGAAAGGATGCTGCGCTTTGGCTATAAATATTTTATCGTATATACAGGCAAAGATAACAGGGGGAGGGGGACCAGATGAGTAGCAGGAAAGAAATGCAATGTTGTTTTCAAATCCTCGGAGGAGGTTTGTGTGAAACAGTCTCTGCCAGCTTGATTTCTGTTTTGTGTATCTGGATTTACCCACTAGATGAGAAGTAGAGCATCTAGCTGAAAGTGTAAAATCATCTGCTTTATAAAGTATACACAAAGAAAAGACTTTTACAAATGGCACAGTGGTAAAGATGTATTCTCAAGGAGGTTGATATGTATTAATTTATTCTGAAAAGTTTCTGCCCTAGTAAAAACAAAAGGTTAAAAGATAAATTGTGTGTTAGGTTTTTGCCATACAATTGATTCTTTTTCTCCTCTTACCCCAAAGCCTCAGAATTGCTGGAAGATTTCATAACCCATTAGAATTTATTTGACCAGAATTCAATATTAATGAGGCCAACATCTTAAATCTCTGGTGGTTGGGGGAGGATGGGAGAGTTCTGTTTTCCTAACATAATAGTACAGACCACATATCAAACCTACCACTCATTAATTTTCATATGAATTTCCATCTCTGGGTATGAAAGGAAGTAGATGGAAGGGTAAATAATACAACAGATGTTATGAGATTGCAGAACTGATGAAAACTGTGTCATCCTGCCTCTAAACCTCCTTAAAATGTATCTTTGTAAATGCTATCATCCTTGGATGGAAGCAGGGAAAAGAAAAAGCATGCAGGATATTTGTACAAGGATAGTTGTACTAGGATAGTTGATGGTAAGTCTTTCTTCTGTTTTACTTATAATAGAATTTTAGAGTTGTTAGTAATTTACCAATCAGCTTTAATATATTCATAACTTAGGGTCAAGTGCCATATATAATGCAATATTTATATTTTCAAATGCATAATACACAAAAACACCCAATGGCCAATGTCACCAACATTGGGGGGCCAAGTTACCAGAGGAGGATTTATAACTAAGAAAATGCCAGGACTCTCACTCTGAGGTCTGCAGGCCTGTCCCTTAGGAGTCCAGATTCTTGGGTGATTTCTCAAGGGTCGTGGACAGTGCCTGAACTGCAGCTGCTCAGTGCTGACTTTGGGGCATGGGAGTGAGGATAGAACGGTTGGCTGAGAGGGAACCACACCAGAGCAGCAGTTCCCTGAGGCACAGAGCAGCAGCTGTCTTTTAGCAGCAATATGGCCAGGCATAAAACTGTATATATTTTCTACCTGCAACTCTGAGCTCCCAGAACTCACCTCAACTCTCACTCTGAGGTCTGGAGGCGTGTCCCCCAGGAGTCCAGATTCTTGGGTGATTTTTTGAGGGGCGTGGACAGTGCCTGAACTGCAGCTGGTCAGTGCTGACTCTGGGCCACAGGAGTGAGGAGAGGACGGTCAGCTGAGAGGGAACCACAGCAGTTCCCTGAGGCACCGAACAGCAGCCATTTTTTAGCAACAATATGGCTCACTCCCAGATACTCTGAAGTCACACCCCCTGTCTTACTGGGCAACCAGAGGAGGCCAGCAACCACCACAAACAGATCCAGGACTGAAGATCAGGCCCTGTGAGTAAAGGATTTGCCTCAGGGACTAGAAACTCACTGACAGACCGGGAAGTTCCCAGGTAGGGCCTGATCCAGAGGAACACTTTACTGAGCCTAAGACGCACCTGGCTCTCAGAGGAACATCAGCCTGTAGACAAAGAAAGGCAGCAGGATAGAACTGACAGGGGAATTTAGCAGGAACAGAAACAAAATCCTCCAAAATTGTTCTGTTCAGTTCTGTCAGTACCATCAATCAGAGGCAGGCCTGGAACTGAGTGAACACCCCCTAGCCTTCATCAAGCACCCAAGGTTGTCAGGCCTATCCTCCTCCTGCTAGACAGAAGCAGAGCACAGCAGCCTGGCTGAACAGAAATAGAATCCTTGTGAATCGGACAGGTACAAACCCCTGGAGTATCTGTTCATTATAGGCAACTGGGTCAGCCAACTGCAGGGCTATCAGTGACTGGGTGTGATGGAGGTGCAAGGTGGGGAAGAAGATATTAACCTTCCCAGAATGATCCATTTGCTGGATGGCTCCTACTGACTCCACAGAGCACTGGAACAAGCCATATCAGAGTAGTCACTAGACCCCTGTAATCCAGTTCCCAGGGACATGTTAAACTCTCCCACCTGAGACAGGTGCTGACTGACACAATTGATTTTGACCTTTTGAACTGAGCCAATCACCTGAGGACAATTCAGGTGGTGCCCTGGGTGTGTGGTTGTAGGAAGGTTTGATTTTCCTTTCCAATTGTTGCCTGTGGTGGGTGGGGTGACTTAAATGTTGGTATTTCTCCAAAGGTGAGACTTCAACCCAGAGTAACTGTTTCACTAGGGTTAAACAGAGACCAGCTAAAAATGAGACAGAACCACTTAGCCTCACCACATGAGACAGGGCCCCAGTTTCTCAGGCCATAGCACTGTACGGGTCCTCGACAAACCTCCAGGGGACAAATCAAAAGGTTTAAAACAATCATGGGGCTGAATCAGCAGAAAAACTCTGGTAACATGAATAACCAGAATAGTTCAACCTCCCCAAGGAAAGATATGGCAGATGTATCTAAAGATCTCATTCAAAAACAACTGGCCAAGATGTCAGAAATCGAATTCAGAATTTGGATTGTCAACAAGATCAATAACGTGGAGGAAAATTAGGAATTAGAACTTCGAACACCAATTCAAAAGTTGAAAATAGGAATTCAAGGAGAAATTTAAAAGTTGTCTCAAGAATTTCACAAATTTAAAGACAAAGCCACCAAAGATTTAGATGTACTGAAGCAAGAATTTGCATCTTTCAAAGAGCTGAAAAATACAGTAGAATCCCTCAGCAACAGAGTGGAGCAAGCAGAAGAAAAGATTTCTGACATTGAAGACAAAGCCTTTGAATGATCCCAAATGCTCAAAGAGGAAGAGAAATGGAGAGCAAAAATAGACCATTCACTCAAAGAGCTCTGGGATAATTTTAAGAATGCTAATATCTGCCTCATTGGAATCCCTGAAACCAATGAAGTGGCATCACTAGGCACAGAGGCCCTTCTCCATGAAATTGTGAAAGAGAATTTTCCAGACATGCCTACAGATTCTGAAATTCAGATAGCAGACAGTTTAAGAACCCCAGCACAACTCAATTCCAATAAGACATCCCCCAGGCATATCATAATTAACTTCACTAAATTTAATATAAAGTAGAAATTCTCAAAGCAGCCAGACATAAGAAAGCCATCACATACAAAGGGAAGAATATTAGAATGACTGCAGAACTGTCTACTGAAACTATTCAAGCCAGAAGGGGGTGGCCATCGACTTTTAATCTTCTAAAGCAAAATAACTTTCAACCCTGGATTCTGTATTCAGCTAAACTGAGTTTCACTTATCATGCAGAAATTAAATACTTTAATAACATTCATACGTTGAAGAAATTTACCATACTCAAACCAGCTCTTCAGGATATTCTCAGACCTATCCTCCAGAATGACCAACCTAATCCTCTACCACAAAAGTAAACTCACTCAGAAACTTCTGAACAAACTCCCATTTCCAAACTGATGAAAGGATTAAAAATGTCCAGTGGACTTTCGAAAAACTCGATACCCAAAATTTTACCAGACTTATCAATATTCTCCATCAATGTGAATGGCTTAAACTGTCCTCTAAAGAGGCATAGATTAGCTGACCGGATACAAGAACTAAGGCCAGATATTTGCTGCATACAAGAGTCACATCTTACCTTAAAATACAAATATAGACTCAGGGTGAAAGGATCGTCATCCATATTTCAGGCAAATGGTAATCAGAAAAAAGCAGGTGCTGCAAATTTATTTCCAGATACAATAGGCTTTAAACCAACAAAAGTAAAGAAGGATAAGAATGGTCACTTCATATTTCTTAAGGGTAACACTCAATATGAAGAGATTTCAATTAGTAATATCTATGCACCCAACCAGAATGCACCTCAATTTATAAGAGAAACTCTAACAGACATGAGCAACTTGATTTCCTCCAGCTCCATAATAGTTGGAGATTTCAACACTCCTTTGGCAGTGTTGGATAGATCCTCCAAT
>CAUYPK010064701.1:0-61962 GCA_963574355.1 Loris lydekkerianus
GGAATACTATGCAGCCTTAAAGAAAGATGGAGACTTTACCTCTTTCATGTTACATGGATGGAGCTGGAACATATTCTCCTTAGCAAAGTATCTCAGGAATGGAAGAAAAAGTATCCAATGTACTCAGCCCTACTATGAAGGTAAACTATAGCTTTCACATGAAGGCTATATCCCAGCTATACCACAAGACTATGAGGAAAGGATCAAGGAAGGGGAAGGGAGGGGGGAGGTTTGGATAGAAGGAGGGTGATGGGTTGGGCCAAAAAAATAAAATAAATAAATAAATAAATAAATAAATAAAAGATCAACAAATGTTCCATAGAATTAAGATGATAATAACAAAAATTATTTTGATATCTATACTTCCTGAAAAATAACTGAGGTTTTGGAAAACAGATTTAATTTGGAAAAGTTAAATATAAGTTTTTAGATTTGGCTATGAAAACCAGAACTGAGTTTTAACATATGGTTCATACAGTAATATCTAAAATCTTTTGGGAATCAGAAAGAAGACTGTAGGTTCTGTATAAAGGAAAACATGTATATTAAAAAATGATGTGTAAAACTTGTCCTGGTTTATACTACCTTAATCCTCCCCCAAAACTTTTTCAACTCTGTTCAGAAGAAGTCATCTAATAATTCTGAAACAATTTTCAGGAAAATTGGGGGTACATTCTACAGTGTCAAATTTAAATTAGGAAGATGGCAACTTTCTTCTTTCTCCCAATCTTTTTTTTTTTGTTTGTTTGTTTGTTTTTGAGACAGAGTCTTACTTTGTCGCCTTTGATAGAGTGCCACAGCATCATAGCTCATAGCAACTTCAAATTCCTGGGCTCAAGCAATTTTCTTGCCTCAGCCTCACTAGCAGCTGGAACTACAGGCTCCGGCCGCAATATCCAACTATTTTTAGAGATGGGGGTCTTGCTCTTGCTCAGGCTGATCTTGAACCCGTGAATTCAAGCAATTGATCCACCTCAGTCTCTCAGAGTGCTAGTATGACAGGTGTGAGCCTGGCCTCTATTTCTCATTCTTTAAACTATAGATGGCTATATTTTCCTTAGTTTTTGCAAGTATGGAAGAATACATGATAAGACATGTCAGAATACTCTAGAACATTTTTTTTCAATTTCTTAGTATGCTATTTTACTAGACTATATTAAGAGGCAGGTTAAGAGTTACAGAAAAATAGGGCAGAAAGTAAAGAGTAAAATCCTACTCTGCTCACCCTTTCTTCTGTTATCAGCATCTTCCTTTAGTGTAGTACCATTGTTAAAATTAATAGATCAGTATTGATACAGGATTATTAGAGTTTACCCTTAACACATGGTTTGAACTGATATGCCCTCTACTATGTGAATATTTTTCAATTAAATATGACTGAAAATATAATATTTGGGGGATGCAAAACATGTGTATAAGAAAGACTTCTCCTATGTGGGTTCCAGAGGGCTGACTGCAAGACTTGAGCATGCATGGGTTTGGGGATGTATACACGGGTCTTCCTAGGACCAATTCTCAGTGTAAACCAAAAGAGCGTTGTCAACCAAAGTCCATAGTTAATTTAGATTTCTTCAGTGTTCACATCTTGTCTTTTTTTATGTTTTAGGATACCATACAATATAACAATATTAAATTTAATGGGTTTATTTCCCTGAGCTCTTCTCACTCTTATTTTTGATCACCTTCACGTCTTTGAGGCATCCTGGCTAAGTTATGTTTCCCCTAAATTGATAATCTGCCTGCTATTTTTCTCTTGAAGAGAGTGGAGTTATGGCTTGAGGGGCATTAGAAAATATGATTAACTCTTCTCAAAACAATATACCCATTAATACTTCCCTAATATTTAAAAATAATCAGTACTTTTATCATTAATAAATAATTTCATATTTTGAAGACAGTATTTAAAATTGATACATTAAAACAATTCTAGAGACATACTAGATATTTCTAAACTGAATTCAATTAACACTAATCTATTATTTATGTACTTTTTCTATGTATCTATGATAATACATTTGATCTTCATAATAATCTAAAAAGATAAATCATTTATCCTCTTTTCAAGAACAGTTAGAATACAGGCATCTCATATAGGTAGTTTCCCCTTGTTCATAAAGATCCTTATTGAAAGAACTAAGATATAAACCTGTTTACTTCCATTTTAAACTAAAGTTCTGCTTCTCTAATATTAAAACTCATTAAATCCTGAATTTATAAGGATATCCTTCACAGGTAATGGGCAATGGTTATATGGAGTAGTTTGCCTCCTGAATAAGACTTGTATTACTCTCTAGAGATACTCCTTTTCAGTTTCTGATATAAAGGAAGAGGAAAAAGAAAACCACTTATTTGACATGAACTATATTTGGAAATAATTATTAAGGAGAAATGGATATATAAATGTAGTAATATCTTCAAGGTTCTGAAATTTTTCAATGACAGATTATATGTAATAAAAGTGACTGATGGATTTTTTTCCCATTTGGATTATTTTTAAAGAATATAATCTAAAATGTTGTAGGTGGGGAGAGGAGAGGGATTTGGTATGTAATCTCTCATGTAACTGATGCAATGGGGGGAGTATATGGCACACCTCCTGAGCAAAGGTTTCAACTGCAACTTGGACTTTTACCTAACAAATGCAAACAAACAATGTAACATAATCATTTGCATTCATATATTAACGTGAAATAAAAAATAAAATAAAATAAAACATTGTAGATGTATAGAAATTGGGTATAAACAATATAAAAAACACCAAAATACCTTTAAAAGTACTTTAGTACTGAAAAGTACTAAAAATATACAGTTTGATAGTTGTACACAGTTGTATTACTGTTTCTCCCCTTGATTTGCCTTACCCCATCCAAAGATTATAAACACTTCCGGTATTTATAATCTTTCAGATACTTTTATTAGTAAGTGTGCTGCATGCATATCTTAAAACACTTTTGCATATTTTAATTTATCAGAACTTCTACATCTGGTACACACTCTCTTTTTCTCTCCATGTACACACACACACACATAACTATGAATCATTAATTTTCACTTCTATTTATGATTATACTATAATGCATGCATTTTCCAGTGATGGACATTTAGGCTTTTCAAATTTTTGATGTTAAAAAAGTTATAATAAAAAAATTGCATTGCAACTTGTTTTCACGGCATAGAATTCCTCTGGGCTCTATTCCTCTAGGATTTACACTGAGAAATGGTCTTACTAGGATATATATGGCCTATTTCGCATATTTTTGGCTTTACTATATACGTATTTTAAACGTACTTTTCAAAATGCTTATTCAAACACTATTCAAAATGCCAAATCAAAGTGTAAACAGAAATGAGACTTGTTGATTTCTGATATTCCATGCTCTTTCCCAAATTTGGAAATATTTGATACTTTTGGTGCTACTTTTTAATAAAATGGAAATAAAAATTATAAATACTGAAATGTCTAATAACTAGTGAAATTGAATATTCAGTAATATTTTATCAATCATGTATATTTCCTTTTTATTCAACTACATTTTCACATTGTTTGGCCATTTGGCAGAAGGGAAGTTTCTTTACATCATAGAATTTTAAAAGTCTGTATATAATTTGGTCACCAAATCCCTGCTCCTTACATTGTATACAAATAAATTATTACTTAGCATTTCTTTTTATATTTTATTATGTAAGTTTTCATACAGTAACATTCATCCATATTTTTATAGTTAGGGCCTTTGATTTCCAATATTTGGCATTAAAATACACATCTATTCATAATATATTTTTTTGCCTCTTATATTTGCTTTGCTGAAACACTTGTCAGTTTTGGAGTCAATTTATATAATAGATTGATATGTATTTTTCCTTCATTATATATTCATTATATAGTAAGAATGGATAAGCTCAGAAAGTGAATTTTATAGTATTTACTTTTTTTTCTTGTCTAGAAAGTTTTATGCTAAAATAAAATCATCAGAACTGGCTGTCATTAACTGAATTTGGTCAAAGTCAACAAGTCAGATGCAAGACTGGCCACTATAAGCTGAAAAAAAATGTATTCAAGGTCAGGCAGAAGCAGAACCCATGACACAAGTAAGGTACATGAAAAGAGAGACCCCTATGTCACTCACTCCTAACACAATGTGGACTTTTCCTCAGCATAAGATAATTTTATGACCTGGTAATATAGGAGAGAAAGGCCAAGTTAGATTAATAGGTATGCTTTCTCAGTAAGGGGTGCAAAGTATACATGACCATGGCTGAACTGAAGCCAAAATCTGCATTGGTCCTGAAGAAGAAAAATTAGGAAAATCCTCCCAATGAACATGACTTCCTTCACATGGTCTGGAAAGAATCATTGACCTAGATAAAAATAAACACTACTTTACACAATTGGTGAAGAGCTTGGATAGCTGCTCAGTGGCTTGGGTCAAGAAAGATTACATGGGAGATAAAGAGGGCTGGAAAATAATCTGTTTTGGTGGAATCATGGAAATGTTAAAAAGATATGAAAACTCTTGAAGCTTGAGTTAACACTCACTATGTACCATCACCAAGGAGAGGGTACAGGACAACTAAGTAGATGAAGTAACTAAGCCATTGGTATCTGCCAACCACTGTCACTGGCTGGCTTAGTGCTGGCATAATTGAGGTACGAATGAAGTGATCATGGCAATAAAGAGGGAATCTAATTAGGATCCTCAGAGCATGGCATTTTTATCCACAAAGACTGTTCTCTCTCTGACCACTTCTGGTTAACTTTCTAACAGCTACACAGGCAAATGCTAATTTTCTCCTCTGGCACTATCATTTGAGAGGACCACTAGGTTTTAGGGGGACAAGTTGATGATAATGAGATCATTATATTTTGGTCTAGCAAGTGATTTATATGGTTTGACCTTGACTCATAACATAGATATGTGTTTCCCTTTGTTTTCTGCAGATGTTTAGCTGGAATTTCTATGCAACACCTTTGGACTACTTGATCTACTGAACAAGATCCTGCACAATGTTTCATTGATTCATGGAACACATTTTACATTGATTCTTTACTTTACATAAAACAATCCACAGGGAATTGTTTTAAAATCATTACAGACTACTTTATTTATTAAAAAATGCATAATGTTTATGCATGCAGTGTCAGGATCCCTTTGTGATTGCCATTTATGAGGCCAGGAATGGCCAGGTCTCTGGGCCCCTGGCTTGTTTAGGTTCTGGACGCAGACTGCTACACTACCTTGCTCAGAAACAATTGCTCTTAGGTACTGAGGCAGAAGGGAGAGAGAGAGAAAGACAGTATTTGAGGGAGTAAAACAGTCTTAATAAGAAGAATACATCTTTGCAGTCTTTCATAGAGAGAGAGGCTATGCAGGTGTTCTACAGGCAGGAGAAGAGACAGAGTCAGGGTGAGCCGGTCAGTGATAGAATGCGCGCTCCCAACTGCCCTCGCCTCCAGCCTCTTATAGACACACTCCTGTGGCTCTTAACACCACAGGTGTACAGATTGCCAATCACTGATGCTTTCCTCCCAAGCTCTCATGTTTGTTAGGAGAGCCAAATCCCTCCCCATGCCCTTAACACCAGGGGGTTACAATATCCAGCTATACAGGTGTTTCTTATAACTTTTACTCCTCCTTGCCATACACTACACGGGCTGCTGCAATACAGTAAGTGCACATTATAAAAGCACATAAGTTAACTTTATATACTTTTTAATCTAAAAACTATATATATTATTTAGCATTGTCATACATTTATTTCAAATGTGGAAAGGTTATATAGATTATAACTCAATTACCTAGCAATGTCAAGCTTTTCTACTTTCAGAAACTCCTCTTCACAGGTGCTTGGAAAATCCTCCCTTCCATTTACATACTTCGAATAAAACATAGTCTTTTAGAATTGTTTGTAAGGTATTTGTAATTTTTGATTTTGTTTAACATTTTATTATAGTATTACATACACAGAAACAAAACAAATTATAGGTAGATGGCAAATCAGTTACCACATAGTGAAAACACTTATAGAACACACAGAGATAAAGAAATGAAATATTAATAGTTTCCTAGATGTCTTTGTAATGCTGCCTGCCTCAATGCCAACCCCCTATTCAGACTTAAAAACCATAGATTTCCTATAAGTGTTCAAGTGTAGGAACTATATTTCATTCCTTATTATGACCCTCTATCTCCACCCCTCAGCTTATACAGCACTTTGTAAGACACATCCCAGATCTCCAAGTAATACGAACACCATGTTCTGAAATAAAATGAAGTTTTACTAGATAGCTAATGGGTCTATTATTATTCTAAATTAATATTAAATATTTACTCTTTATTCGAACTTCACGTTTAATAATGTCATTTTAACTTAAAAATTGTAACTATTATTACAATAATATAATTAAGGAAAAATGTAGCAGCATTTCATTTTTCAAGAAAAATTCATTCTTAAAAATAAGTAGAATCTAAGACAAACTCTTTTTCATCAGCAAAATTGAACCCTGACCATTGTGAACGACAAGCACAAATTGCTAGGTGAAGAATACCAGTGTGTTATTTGTGAGAAATGAATAAAATCACCTATGATGGAGAATAGTAAAAGGGCATTATTTGCTTTATCCCTTTTAATTACCTTTAAAAAAAATAGTTAATAATTTGTACTACTTTTAAAATATACCATTGATACTAAAATGTAAAAACAATATTGTATGTTAATGCAATAAAATAGTCTTTATTAGAAAACAAATTCCTGAGTTGGAATTTTTCTTTTCATGGACAGCATTAACTGAGGCAAAATATCTGTCAATAAAATTCAGTGTGCATTTTCCCCTGACACACCTTTCTTCAACAATGACACAATTTTCCTTAACAAAAAAAAAAAATTATTATTATTATTATTATTATTATTACTTACAAAGAAAAATATTTTGTTAGGCATAGTGGAACATTTGAACCCTTGAGTTTGAAACAACATGGGGTACAAAGTGAAACTGTGTCTTTACAAAAATAAAACAAAATAAAAATAAAAATAAATTAATTGAGTATAGAAACACACACCTATAGTCCTGGCCATTCAGAAGGCAAAGACAAAGAATGAGTTGAGCCTGTGAGGGAGAGGTTGCAAAGAGGTGTGATTGTGCCACTGTACTCCAGCCTAAGTGAGAGAAAGAGACCCTGTCATAAAATACATAATACAAAGTTTTTGAAATTTGTGTAAGAAATTAAAAGATATATGAAAAAATTGAAATACATCTTATGTTTATGATTAGAAGATTTAACACCATTAAGACATCAATATTACAGAGTTAATAAAAACCTACAAATTCAAAACAATCCCTATAAAAATTATAATGATTTCTTTTGGTAGAAATAGAAAAAAACCCTACCTAAGATTCAGATAGAACTTCAAATAACCCCAAAATAGTCAAAACAATCCCGGAAAAGAACAAGTTGGAGTACTCACACTTCTTAATTTCTAAAACACTTACGGAAGCTATAATAATCAAAACATGGTGGTACTGGCATAAAGACAGCTGTACATACTAATTAAATTGCCCAGAAGGAAACCTTCACATGGGCAAATGATTGTATATATATAAAATTAATATTAAATCATAGCTGTGTACATTAATGCGATCAGGGGGCACCATACATTGGTTTTATAAACAGTTTGACACATTTTCATAACACTGGTTAATATAGCCTTCCTGGCATTTTCTTAGTTATTGTGTTAAGACAATTAGATTCTACATATACTAAGTTTCACATGTACCCTTGTAAGATGCACTACAGGTGTAATCCCACCTATCAAGGGCAAATGATTTTTGACTAGAGTGCCAAGATTATTGAATGGGGATAGAACAATTTTTCCAATAAATGGTGCTCACATATTTTGATATCCATGTGAAAAATAATGAAATTGGACCCTCACTTAATACCATACACAAAAATTTAGTCTAAATAGATCCATGACCTACACAGAAGATCCAAAACTATGAAGTCTTAGATAAAAATAGGAAAAGCACTTTACTGCATTGGATTTGGCAATAATTTCTTGGATAAGACACTAAAGCACAAGCAACAAAAGTAAAAATAGGTAACCAAGAAAAATTCATAGGGCCAGGTGCGGCACTCACAACTGTAATGCTAGCACTCTGGGAGGCCAAGGATGGTGGACTGCCTGAGCTCACAGGTTTGAGACCAACCTGAGCCAGAGCAAAACTTCACCTCTAAAAATAGTCTGGACATTGTAAGATGCACCACAGGTGTAATCCCACCAATCACCCTCCCTCTGCCCATCCTTCCCCCTCCCTCCCCTTCCTCTCCCCCTTTCCCATATTCTTAGGTTATAGCTTTCATATGAAAGCCATAAATTAGTTTCATAGTAGGGCTGAGAACACTGGATACTTTTTCTTCCATTCTTGAGATACTTTACTAAGAAGAATATGTTCCAGCTCCATCCATGTAAACATGAAAGAGGTAAAGTCTCCATCTTTCTTTAAGGCTGCATAATATTCCATGGTGTACATTGTGGCGGACGCCTGTAGTCCCAACTACTCAGGAGGCTGAGGCAAGAGAATGAAATCATTTGAGCCCAGGAGTTGGAGGTTGCTGTGAGCTATGATGCCACTGCACTCTACTGAGGATGACAAAGTAAGACGGTCTCAAAAACAAAGAAAATTTTAATCCCAAAACCATAGATGTTGGTGTGGATGTGAAGAAAAGGGAACACTTCTGCACTGCTGGTGGGAATGCAAACTAATATGTCCCTTTTAGAAAGGTGTTTGGAGATCACTTAGGGATCTAAAAATAGACCTGTCATTCGATCCTGCAATTCCTCTACTAGGTATATATCCAGAAAACCAAACCTCACTTTATAACAAAGATATTTGCAACAGAATGTTTATTGCAGCCCAATTCATAATTGCTAAGTCACAGAAAAAGCCCAAGTGCCCATCGACCCAGGAATGGATAATAAATTGTGGTATATGTACACCATGAAATATTATGTAGCCTTAAAAAATATGGAGACTTTACCTCTTTTATGTTTACATGGATGGAGCTGGAACATATTATTCTTAGCAAAGTACCTCAAGACTCAAGAATGGAAGAAAAAGTATCCAATGTATTCAGCCCTACTATGAAACCAATTTATAAGCACCCACACTTCCATATGAATGGAATAACCCAACTCCCGCCCAAGATGAAGGGAAAAGAGGAGGGAGAGGGGAGGGAGGAGGATGGGTGGAGGGAGGGTAATTGGTGGGACCATGCCTATGGTGCATTTTACAAAGTACATGTTAAATTTACTAAGTGTAGAATATAAATGTCTTAACATAATAACTAACAAAATGCAGTGAGGGCTTTGTTAACCAGTTTGATAAAAGTATTTCAAATTGTATATAAAACCAGCACATTGTACCCCATAATGGCATTAATGTACACAGATATGATTTAATAAAAAAAGAAAAAAAAAACAAACAAAGGAAAAACCTCGTAAAATGTAAAATATATATACATATATATCGAAAGAAAATATCAACAAAATAACAAATCTATTTACACAATGGGAAAAATATTTGCAAATTACATATCTGGTACAAGATTAATATTTAGACTATATAGAGAACTCACAAAATTCAACAAGAGAACAACCTAATTCAAAAATCACATTTCTCCAAAGAAGATATACAAATGGCCAATAAGCATAAGAAAAACTGCTCAATATGCCTAATCATTAAGGATATACAACTATAACCTATAATGAGATATTATCTGATATTCATTAAGATGACTGCTATGAAAATAATTCAGAAAATAAGTTTCAGAATTAAAACCCTTGTGCACTGTTAGTAGAAATACAAAATGATAAAATTGTTGTGGAAAATAGTGTAGCAATTCCTCCAAAAATTAAAATAAAATAACCATATGATCCAGCAATCCTACTTCTAGGTGTATACTCAAAAGAATTGCAAGCAAGTTCTTGAAGAGATATTTATATATCCACATTGTTAACAACTTAGTTCACAATTGCTAAAATGTGGAAGGAAGGAACAGAGTCTTTTGATAGTAGAATGAATAATCAAATTGTAATATATATATATATATATATATATATATATATATATATATATATATATATATAAAATACACACACATATATATATCATAGAATATTATCCAGCCTTAAGAAGGAAAGAAATTTTAATATATGCTACTAAATGGATGAAGCTTGAGGATATTACATGAAGTGAAATAAGCCTGTCAAAGAAAGAAAAACACTTCATGATTCCACTTTAATGAAGTACTTAGAGTGGTTAAAATCCGAGAGAGAAAGTGAAATGGTGCTTACCAAAAGTTAAGGGAAGGAGGAATTTTCTGTTTTTCAAGATGATAGGTGTTCTAGAGATGGACAATAGTGATGGCTGCATAACAATATTATGTAATTATTTCCAGTGAACTGTACACTTAAGAATGGCTAAGATGGTAAATTTTACATTATGAGCATTTTACCATAATAAAAAACTGGGCAATATAAATGAATAAATATAAACATATATTAAAATAAGATAAAACAAAGAGCCTGATTTAAAATGGTAAAATTATGAGTTTGTCTCTGATCAAGCTAAGTGAAGATATTATTTAGACATCTAAAAGAGTTTAAGTATCTAAAAGAAGACAATGACTTTAATTGCACTTATTATTATTGTCATTTATAGATTGCAAGCTCAGAGAAGTTTAAATAGAAAATATAAATTTTTGAGTTATCTGCACTTAGCCTTGATTGCAAGGGATGCTTTGGAATTAACACACCCTGACATTATCCAGCATTGGACAAAGACGGCCACACCCTCCCTGCCATTAGTCATTGGATGTGTGCTTCCTGGGAGAGAGAAACTGAGCAAAGCACTCTGATGCTAATGAAAATCTCTAAGGAGCAAAGGATGGAGGGGTTGGTGGAGCTAACAGCTTAAGAATGTCTGCACAGAGCATTTCCTAATGCTAGGGCAATATGCCTCCCAAGAAGAGGCATGAAGGCAGCAAACTGCCTTGCCCACTATTTCTGTAGTTATACTCAACGTCATACTATCCTCCCCAGATAATACGTCCAGCTGGGTCCATCCTACACTAATGATCTGAGTCTGTGAGATATGCCTCTGGGAAGCACTACCATCAACACTCATAATTTTACCATTTTACATCAGGCTCTTTGTTTTATCTTATTTTAATATTTGTTTATATTTATTCATTTATATTGCCCAGTTTTTATTATGGCAAAATGCTCATAATGTAAAATTTACCATCTTAGCCATTCTCAAGTGTACAGTTCACTGCAAATAATTAATTAACTATGCCATAAGATGTTTTAATGCCTTCAAAATTATAAAACAAGATCTGACAGATCTTTTATTGGGGAAAGGTAGCAGTATCAATCTTTAACTCCCCATGTTCTATATTGCCATCTTTTATAAGTTACCTGTATTTAGTGTTATGCTCATCCACACTCTGTCCACTTCCAGGAATACAAAGGAAAAATTGTTTATTCACTTGTGGGGATGTCAATTCTTCAAAATAAAAAAATAAAAAAAACACAAAGAAGTAAATATTTCCAAAGTGTATCAAAGAATGCCAAAAATCATCTTTTATGTTTTACATACATACATAATTGTAAAATAAAGGAAAGAAAAAATTATTTCAAATATAACTTTGCTATGAGCATATCATCAGAAAATTTTACTGTTTCTGAGGAAATATCAGTGAACTATACTGTTCTACATTTCTGAAAGCTGTCTTATTCTCCTAAAAATAATCCAATTACAGAAGAAAATACAACCTCAAAAAAATAATAATGATGAAGATGTGATATTTAATGTAAATTCATTGAGAGGGATTTTGTAAACATGGTCTCCTATTTGTGCAACTATGAATCTTCACTCTAACAGCGGTAAATGTATCTTTTTATTAAAACATCAACACAGATCATGTATACATTAATGAATTTATGGGGTACAATGTGCTGATTTCATATAGAATTAGGAGCACTTACATCACACTGGTTAATATATACCTCATCTCGTTTACTTATTGTGCTAAGACATTTATACTCTATACTAATAGATCTTACGTGCACCCTTGCATTATGCATCATAGATGTGATCCTACCATTCACCTTCCCTCAATGTGAGCTCCCTCCTCCCTTCCTATTCCCCCTTCCTCCCACTTTTATTCTGGGCCATAATTGTGATCTATTCTTCATATGAAAGTGTGAGTGATTGTAAGTTGGTTTCATAATAGTACTGAGTACATGGGATATTTTTTTCTTCCATTCTTGAGATACTTTACTAAGAAGGATATGTAAATGTATTTTAAACTAAATATTACACTCCTGAGACAGACAAAATATAATAAGGACTCTTCACAAAATAGTTAACACTTTGATTTTTATAATTAATAGCACTATTTTTCCTACATAGCACAAAAGTACAGACAAAATTAAAAGGCACGCATGTATTTTCAATCGAGCAAAACAGAGCTCTTTGCTTTCAAACATGATACAGTAAGAAGATTTTTCATCTTAAATTCTCACAGTTAGTTGAATAATTTATGCCAATATTGCACTTAAGGGTAGTTTCCATCGTTCCATAAAAGTACTGGAATTCCATGTTGCATTTATGTGACAGCTTTATCATCTGTAATAACTATGTCTAGAAAAGATTCGGTAATTAAACAAATACAGCAACTACAAAAGAAAGAAGCAAACACTCTTCAGAAGTTCTTTGATAAGTTTTACAAAAACAAAATTTTAGATGAGATGACGCTGTGTTTTCAAATTTTATAATCAGCGTATTGGATGGTAGATACAGTTTTTCATGTACATGTTACTGGAAATAATTTATTACAAAAATATTTATTTTTAAACTTAAATTGTCAGAGGTTTGTTGTATTCTGATATGACATTTTAGGAGGCTCAGGTAACAGCCTTTTTCTTTGAGAGCACACCTCTGAAATTACATTGCCAGTCAAAGGGAAATATGACTTGATATTCAGAGAGCATAAAATGTGATTTACTTGTGACTTTTAAGAATGCCTTTTTGTATAAAGCAATATATAGTTTCTTATTCTAGGAATATACTGATACATACTACAGTGTCAATTTTCCATAATCTGCACACAATAACAAATGTATTGGCAAAGTAAAAAATGTTCTTGAATGCTATTGATTTTCAGATAGACTCCAAAATATAAAATACAAAACCTGTCTTTCTGAAAATATGCTTAAGCTTTGTCAGTGATTCCTTATTATATATTATTTCTTTCAAAATATCATCATATCTTTTTCTTTGCATTACCAAAATGATAATCATTACTTTTAGCTCTTCCCCCTATATTAATATTTTTCCCTAAGGTCACTATTTTTTAAGTCATATATACTTATTGTATTTTATGTCACATACACTTTTAAGTCATTTACACTTATTGTGTTAAATATGGTATTTTGAAAGTATATATACATCCTTGAATCGCTAAGTCTGGCTGGTTAATATATGTATTACATCACATAGTTAGTACACAGAACTAGAGAGTAGAATGCTGGTTACCTGGTGCTGGCGTAGATTTGGGTATGTTGGAGGGGGAGATGTTAGTCAAAGGACACAAACTTTCAATTATATAGAAGAATTAAGTTTAAGAGATCCACTGTACAAAGTGGTATCTGTATTTAACCAAAGGTCATTATTATAACAGCAATACTAAAAGCAAAATTCTCTAAGTATTTTTCATAGAAAGAAATGTGAATGAATTTACATGTACATTAGTTCTCATATAAATGCTACACATATATATTATATGGAAGAAAGGTAATTATTAGTAGATAACACTTCAAGAAGTCCATGGTAAAGAATTCCTTCTGCATAACACATTAATGTTCAGTAAGAGCCATTCATAAAATATGAACTAAAACAAGTCTCTGAACATTAGTTACTAATCTTTCAAAATCAGTTATTAGGTTAAAAATTCTATTTCAAGCAGTATTTTGCCTTTGCTTTAGATTCAAATCATTGTACATATACAACAACTATATCACTTGAACTACAAATGTAAGAAGTATGAGATACAAATCCACAAACACTAAGAAAGTGAGAAAAACAGGAACTGGGCCAGGGCATCCCAGTTTAGACAAGCCTAACCTTGCATAATTGTGCCAACTTGTCTAAGATTCCAGAAAATGTGTATTCTATTGTTTTATGAATTATATCTTTGCAAAGTAATAAAAATGTATGCAGGGACAAAAAAAATGACATATGCCCTCTAGGATGTCCTTTACCTACAAAAATTGCCTTACCACAAACCTCATTAAAATAACTGATTGCAATAAAATATAATTTTAATTGTTTTAAATATTTTCTTAAGTTGTAAAATATTTTCAAGGAATAATTATAAAACTCTTAGAGCAGTATACCACCATACGAAAAATGATTTTCAGACTAGCAAAAACAAAATAAATCTGCTAACATCTTTAGAGACATAGACTAGTTTTCAGAGAACCTTACTAGTACATTTTAGGCCACAGGCCTTTACAAGTATGTAGAATTATATTCATAAAAGAATTTCCTTATGACATTTAATATTAAATAAATGCAATTTATATAAGAGTATGTAATTCATAGTGTATCGTCAAAAATATAGCACATTTTATCCTCACACTTGTTTTTAGTTTTGAAACTAATACAACTATTTAGTAGGACTTTTATGCCATGTAAATCAAATAAAGGCAAGTATATTATGATATGCTCCATTAAGAACATTAATTAATTCTGAAAGCAATTATTTAGTTATATGCTCTTCTAGGTACTTGAAAAATGTAATGGCCACAACAGAAATCTGTTCTCTTGGAATTTATAGTCAACGTGGAGTAGATGAGGAGAGAAACAACAAAGAAAAAAGCAAGCATGCAGCATGGCAGGTAGGAGTTTCTACTGTGATGAAATATAAAGCAGGAAAGGGGAGAAACAGTGATGCAGGTGAATGGGGCAAAATACCACACACTGTGATCAGGGAAGTCTCCCTGTGAAGGCTCCATTTCAGCAGCAGAGAGAAATAAAGTCAGGGTGAAAGGCTTGCTGCTTCTAGGGAGAGGAGTGCTCATGCAAAAGGCAATGAGGAAATTGAAAAGGTCTAACGTGGGCGGGAGGGTCCCTGAAGAAGAAAAATATGGCGAGGGTGGCTGATGCAAAGGGGGTGCCCGGTAGGAAATGATATTAGAGAGAGGACGAGGGCAAACATACTATCTTCTACGCGCAGTGAAAGGATGCTTACAATTTTAGTAGTTTGATCCAAAATGACAAGAAGAATGAATCATTAAAGCATAAGAGAAAACACCTGTTTCATGATAGCTAGTGCTATGCTAGCACCAAAAGAATACACTGTGAAAGCATTAGTCCTCAGCTGCCGCACGAATGAGTTTCCCTGTTATTGCTGCTTCATCACTGAAAAGGCGCTGAGAAAAAGTAGATGATAAAAATTTCAAAAATTGTATAGGAACAAAGGTAAAAGTAGTTAAATGCCAGGAGAATTCAGGGCTAACCTGGAGTATAGCTGTACTTGAAAGAAACTGATGGATGGTCAACCAATTCTAGTCCTTAACAGCAGCAGCTGCCTGTTAAAAGTATTAAATTGAGAAGGAAGTGAGACATCTCAATCTGACCTTCAGGATGACGGTTCTTGAACCCTCTGCTCTCAACATTATTAGCTCAAATGGAAATTCCTTGTTTCCCATAGCAATTTATTGTTTTTATTGTATATTAGAAAATTCTGCTATTTGTAACTACATGGCTTTCATTGAAGTTTATGAAAGCTGTGATATATGAAGAAAAATTAAATGTAGGCATTGTTTCAAGGTTGACAAATACAAAAAGAAATCAATTAATTTTCATATACAATATCAAATTATATAGTAACTTGAGTGGCTTGTATTTTGACAGTAAAGCCAATAAAAAATGCTTACTCTTTTCTGTTTTATTTAAAGGTCTATCTTGACAGTAATAAAGTTTGATCCATTGTCTGTACAAAGCAATGTATTGTTCTATGAACTATGAGGTTCCCACTTGCTATCTGAAATCAATGATTTCGAACATTGTTTTAATTATCATATATCATTAAGATACATATAAAAATTTCTTTTAAATACATTAGTAAATAAGCTTATGTTTCATATTAACATCAAGAATTGAAAATTATGCTAGGTAATACCAAAATATCCTTACTAATGTAATTACTGTATATACTCGAGTATAAGCCGAGTTTTATCGGCACAAAATTTGTGCCCAAAAACCCGAACTCGGCACAAACTTTGTGCAAAAAAAAAAACTCGGCTTATACTCGAGTAAATAGGTAACATGGCTGTACAATTTGAAATTATCTTTGATATCAATGTTACTTACAAAAAAGTAAATTTTTATCACAACACAGAGGCAGATTTTGTTTTGAACATTAGCTTTCCAAACCAGAAAATACAAACCTTGAATAAATATTCCTAATTTTGAAATCTTGGGTGAGGTGAAAATTCTCTGACTCCCAGTGTAAACATCTGTACAAATTCAAACATAATGCTGCTTTTACACTCTAAGAGCCAATAAACACTATTGGTTCCTCAGATGCTTATATGTACACAGCCAAATGATTCCTTTGTTGTGAGTTTTGGAAAGCTATGGATTGAATAGTTTTCTTTGTTTCAGAACTTTTTTAAGTCTTGCATACCATAAATACAAGAAGGCAATGCAGAAAGTGTTCAAAAGGCCCAGGCACATTGGCTCACACCTGTAATTCTAGCACATTGGGAGACCATGGCAGGTGGATTGCCTGAGCTACAGGTTCAATACCAGCCTGAGTAAATGCATGACCCTGTCTCTAAAAATAGTTGGGCATTGTGGTGGGCAGGAGGCTGAGGCAAGAGAATCACTTGAGCCCAGGAGTTTGAGGTTGCTGTGAGCTGTGATGCCACAGCACTCTACCAGGGCAACAAAGTGAGACTCTGTCTCAAAAAAAAAAAAAAAAAGTATTAAAAAGACACAAAATACTTTTCTCTGAATAGGCCTATTCCTATCTCCTTAAAATGCCATTCCAGGAGAAGAATAAGGACAGAGTTGTCCTATTGTAGCACAAATTTCTAGAGACCAGGGCATAGATCTTACGATCCCAATCTACTTCCCCGTAGGGTCTTCCTTTCTTAGAGTAGGCAAATTTAGAATAATCAATAAATTATCAAAGAACAATGTCTGAGTATCTTTGCAAGCCTCTTGCTGAGGGTAACATGAAGGCTATTGTAGGTAGAAATGGGGAAGATTCTATTTTCCCCTTTATAATTTGAAATCTATTATCAGATGCAAACATATAAAATTCCCAAATTTGAAATTAAGTGAGAAGTTAATTTCATGGCACTATATTACAAATTGTAGAATTAAAGATGTAATGAGAAAAGAAAAAAAAAAGCAGAGTAATAATAGTTTTAAGAGCACCAACAATGTAATGGTCAAGAAGAATTGTACATCCCTTGGTCAAATGTGGCTGCTGAAAGAAGTAACCTGCAAAAAATATGAGGGTAGGTACAACACAAACTTGGCTCAAGCAGTGCCATATCTTCTCATTGTTATATTTCCAGTTTTTTTTAATAGTACCTCACTAATAATAAGCTTTTAGTAACATCTACAGATGATTAAATCTAGAAAATGTATTATTATTTTCAAAGTAATTATTTCTATATATATTTCCAAGGGGAAATCTCTGTAGTGATAAAAGATATAATTCCTCCAAATTATACTCAACTCAAGGCTTTCACTCCTGAAATCTTTGCTCTTTCTTTGTTCTGTTTTGTGACCCCTGGTTCTAAAGACTACAGTAGAAGCAGTCAATCTAGTTGTTTCACTTTTGATATTTCCAAAGCAAACACTTCCAAAGGATTCTTGGTTAATACATTGGATTTATAATTTTATAAGGACTCAAAACCTGTCCTTTAAACCAGAGGCAAAATAAGACTGATAATATTTTAATATAAAATCCTTCAGGTTCAGATATTGTCTGAAACTGCCAAGTATATAATCTTCGGTTAAATGAATGTAGACATTTTGGGGAAAAATGTGTATTCTCCAATGTCTGAGGTGAGGATAGATACGAAAGTTGATAGGAAAATGGTTCCATTAATTTACCCATGTGCTGAAAAACTAAATAAAACAATCAAGCAACTTCAAGAGAAAAATTATGTTCATAGTTTGAAGTAAAGCACCTAGAAAGAGTACTCTCTCAGAGTAATATCTTCATAATTGAAAAGCTGAATTGTCAATAAATGTTCACACTTTGAAAGCTAGAATTGCCACTTTTCATTCAATCATCAAGTGTGCATGACCATAGGGTGTTTTTCTTCAAGATATTTTGTCCTTTTCTGAAACTATCAAAAACATTTTGAACTTTAAAATCATCAGACACTTGAAGGAACACGTGAAAATTTTCCTTTGGATTGGTAATGAAACACTGTACTTGAACATCAGCCTTAGTTCTTCAAGGTACTTAAAAAAGGTTATCCACTTAGAAAGAACAAACCCAAATAAAATTAGATATTCTCCAAAAGGACAATTGTTTTGCAAGTTGCATTTACATATTCAACATTTAACAATCTCAAGGATTGGCCACGCCAAGGTAGCAAGCTCCACACTGAATTATTTCCTTTTATCCCACTCACCATGTCATGAACAGTGTTAGTTTATTCCAATCTCATATAAAGTTGACCCTTGAGCAATGTAGGGATCGCCAATCCTCAGTGCAATCCAAAATTGCACCTTTTGACTGCCAAAAAATTTTACTACTAATAACTTACCATAGACCAGAAGTTCTACCAATGAAATAGTTGGCTAACACATATTTGGTGTATTATATGTATTACATATTGTATTTTTCCACCCCAATAAAATCTAGAGAGAATAAACTGTTATTAAGGAAATCATAAGGAGCAGAAAATATATTTACTATCCCTTAAACTGAAGTGGATCTTTATAAAGGTCTTCTTCCTTTTCTTCACGCTGAACAGGCTGAGGAAGAAGAGGAAGAGCATATGTTGGCCTTGCTGTCTCTGGGGGAGCAGAGACAGAACAAAATCTTAAGACACAGACCCAGCAGGTCGAACCCATGAGTATGTTCAAGGGACAAGTGTATTGAATTGCAGTTTGTGATAAGAACGATGTGTGTTGAATATTTGATTCGATGATACATGTGAATTAATAATTCAAAATGTGTTTGATGTTAAACTGAGTAATGAAAAAATATTCTGTAATATTTGTAATCAGTTTAAGAACTCCCGTTCATTCACAAGATGTATTTGGTTTCGAATCACTATGGACTACTTTAAACAATAAATGTGCTTGATAGTAATATTATTGTCTCATAAACTATCATTTATGTACCATCATCTAAATATAAGACATTTTAAAAAGTAATGCCTAAAAAGGAAAACAAATGTTGGGGGAAAAAAATAACAAAAACAACCTTATATACTGCATGTTTTACTAAAAGTCTATTAAAATAGAATTTACTCTGATCTCATCTTCAAACCAACTTAAGAAATTTTCAAATTCATCATAATATGAAACTATGTGTGTATATTATTCTAGCCATATTTCAGAACAAAAGTTTGAAAAATTGTTTTAAAAGTACTTTGAATTTCTTGGCCAGGAGCAGTGGCTCACGCCTATAATCCTAGCACTCTGGGAGGCAGAGGCCAGTGGATTGCTTGACCTCACAGGTTTGATACCAGCCTGAGCAAAAAGTGAAACCCCGTCCCTACTAAAATAGAAAAACTGAGGCAAGAGGATTGCCTGAACCCAAGAGTTGGAGGTTGCGGTGAGCTATGATGCCACAGTACCCTAGCCAAGGCAACAGCTTTAGACTCTATCTCAAAAAAAAAAAAGTATTTTAAATTTCATGTTTAATTTGGCCCCATGTATTCTTAGAATTTTATTTTTATGTATGTATATAGTATATGAAGGTCTAGAAATATATGTAGGCCCTTACATTTATGCAGTAAGTATATACCCTGAATATTAACATCAGTTTTAATATTATATTATACTAAATTCTAGGAAAGCCAGTAGATGATCTAATTCATACCCACATAGGAGAAAAACTCATTTCAATTTAATTTGGGGGAGGAAGTATGAGGGAAGGTAGGAAAAGGGAGGGTGTGCTCCCACTTAATGGGCCCAATGCAGCATTGTATGACACACCTTTTGGGTGCGGAACACAACTACAAGGGGGACTCGACCTAATGAATTCAAATATTGTAACCTGGTTGTTTGGACCCTCAAGTTCAGTTTGTAGCAGAAATTAAAAAAAAAAAAAAAAAAAGCAAGCTCTTGAAGCTAATATTTGTAAGTGGCAGTCTCAATGTCATTCATTATATCAAGTTGAATTCTGCCCACCGTGCTCTCACTGCTGTTGAGTTTTATTTATGCTGTGTGAAAATAAAAGAATGTGCGCAAGATTTTGATGCTAATTTTCAATTTTAAAATATGTTTACTTTTCGAAATCTTTGTAGCTTTGGGGAAAAAAGAGAATCGGCAATTTTTTTTAGTTAATAAGATAACTTATATACTAGATGTGAACTACATATTATTTCTTTATAATTAAATTTAGAACTTCAAAAGGACACAGAATTACATATCTTATATAGTATCATACATCTCCTATATAAAATTTCTTAAGATAAGAAACAATAATCCTAAAATATATATTATAAATGGACTTCAGATGTTTTAGTAGCTTGATGGCATAATCATCACAGTAGTACTTGAGCTTCCACATTATTGCAAAAGAATTATGAGTAGGACACTTCAACCAACACCTCCTTCATGAAATTATCCCAAATTTGTTCCATACACTTCCTTGGGTCTCCCAACCTCTGCCCCAAATCCCCTGATCCCCTGATCTCTGTAACTGCCCTTAGCAGACCTTTTCAAATGACCACGTTAAGAGATTGCCTTTGTCTCTATATTGTGTCTTACATCTTTTTCTTAGCAAGTAGAAAAGTTGCTGTATGACCTGGAGCAAAACAGATAATCTGGAAGGAAAGAAAATCAATGAGGCTTATACCAGTAGTTGATTAATGATCAGGGCACCAAATATTATCCTAAGAATTATAATCAGTATTAATTAACGTCCTCTCACCCTTCCTATCCACTCTTGTTCCCCCATCCATGAATAGATCACCAATCTTAAATATGCCATTTGTCCTTTTTCATATCATTGCACAATATGTACTGTCATTTCACATGCTTTTTTATGTATTTTGTTATATATTTCATTTTGCTTACTTTTTTTTCATTGTACACTATTCTTTTAAGGCCCACCCATTTTAATGTGTGAACACATAATTTTTTTCTGACTCCTCCATATTCTTCTATGGTATTCTTTACTATCTATATTTTATCCATTCTTCTACTGACAGACAATTATTGATAAATTACCTCCACTGTCTTTCACCACAAATGACATTCTCATGAGTGTTCTACAAATCTCCCCTCTTAGAACCATTGAGAACATCTTTGGGGAACATGAAAAATTCCATGTTAGTGAATATCCAAGTGTTTACTCCTACTGCTTTTCCTAGAAACTTCTGAAGTACTCACACCCCACTATGATTCAAAAGCTATTTCAAATCTAATAGACAAAACTGCTAGTTTTCCACCATTTTCCATTGTCTTTAGTTGACATTCTTCTCTTTAATGTCACACTGACTCTTCAGAGAACTATAGTCTTGAGAAAGGAAGCTGGTGGCTGAGTCAGCTTAGACCTTAGATGCACATTCCTGAGCCATTATAGATGGGAAATACATCAAGAAGGGGCAAACTTGTCTCTCATTCATTTTTCTTCTCCATAGCTGAAAACCACAATGAAATATATTCCTGATAAATTATCTCAAGCCGGATAATTTTGAGAATCCTGAAATGTGCCGAAACTATACACAATATTTTGAATGTACAGAATATACCTTTTGCTTCCTCATTTTTAATTAAATCTATGACACAAAAAAAGTACATGAGAATGGCTTTTGAAATACATGAATATGCAGTCAACAGTGCTTTTAGAAAAGTAACCATTACGAGATTTTTTTAAATGTCTTAGTATTTTATGTTGTGGTCCTATGTGGAATTATGAAGAAAAGAATCCTTTACAAAGATAAGCTAGTTTTTGAGCCTACTAATGGCAAAAATGAAAAATAAATGAAACCCATTACAGAAAAAGGCTAATTTTCAGAAAAATAAGGGTTTAAATCTTTTTTAATTATTTTTATTTATTTATTCATTTATTTTTTGAGACAGACTCTTACTATGTTGGCCTCAGTAGAGTGCCATGGCATTACAGCTCACAGCAACCTCAAACCCTTAGACTTAAGCGATTCTCTTTCTTCAGCCTCCCAGTAGCTGGTACTACAGTGCCTGCCACAACACCCAGCTCTGTGTGTGTGTGTGTGTGTGTGTGTGTGTGTGTGTGTGTGTGTTATTGTTGTCAGTGTTGCTTAGCAGGCCCTGGCTGAGTTCGAACTCACCAGCCCTGGTGCATGCATGTGGCTGGCACCCTAAATACTGGGCTACAGACAACAAATCCCACCCCCCCCTTTTTTTAACATTTTATTATTTATTGCTTTTTTTTTTTTTTTTTTTTTGAGACAGAGACTTAACTGTGTTGCCCTCGTTAGAGTGCCATGGTGTAACAGCTCACAGGAACCTCAAACTCTTAGTCTTAAGCGATTCTCTTACCTCAGCCTCCCAAGTAGCTGGGACTACAGGCGCCCCCCATGATGCCCAGCTATTTTGTTGCTGTTGTTGTAGTTGTCATTGTTGTTTAGCAGGCCTGGTCTGGCTTCGAACTCACCAGCCCAGTTGTATGTGGCTGGTGCCCTAACCACTGAGCTACAAGCGCTGAGCCTTATTATTCATTTTTAACAAACGGTCCCAGGGATAGGAGAACAGGGAAAGGGAAAGGAAGGGAAGTGAGGCTCCCACCCCACAACCCCTCCCCACCCACCACTTTCCTCCTTATATATTTATAATCTATATACAACACCTGAAAGAGCATTTAAATCTTGATAGCTATTCAGATAGGAATTAAACATTACAATCTTATTTTGAACTGTTGACTACATAAGTATTACGGAAGAGTTATTTGCTTGCTTTGAGAAGATTTAAATTTTTTCTTTTACTTTAGCATACTGCTTCAGTTTAAGGATATAAGCATAAATATTTTCAAAAGTGAACTTCAGTCCTGGCATGGTGGTTCCCATTTTATAAATTTAGCACTTTGAGAGGCCAAGGCAGAAGGATCACTTGAGTCCATGAATTTGAGACAAGGCTGGAGAACAGGGAAAGCTCTTCTCCACCAAATAGTAAAAACAATTGGTTGGAAATTGATAGCATAGGCCTAGAGTTCCAGCTATTCAGAAGGCTGACTTGAGAGGACCTTTTAAGTACAGGAGTTTGAGGTTGCAATGAGCAGTGAGCTATGATTGTGCCACTGCACTCTAGCCTGAGTGGCAAGAAGACTTCCTCACAAATAAAACAAACAGAAAAGAAAAACAAACTGCATCACATGTACCCCCAAAATGTGTACAACTATTATATAGCAATATAAAAATTCCTGCAAGTTAAACTTAATTTAGGTTCCTGGATTCATTAAATGTATTAATAATAAAAATACTGAGGCCCAATTGACTAAAGGAACAAATCCACTAAAATCACACTCAGTGTATCTCATGTGATTTTAACATCCAGGTGATATCTTGCAATGTCTGGAAGGATCTTGCTGTCACAACTAGGGATTGGAGATGCTGCTGGTACCTAGTGGGCAGAGGCCAAAGATGCTTTAAACCCTACAATACTCATAGGACCACCACCAAACAAAGAATTATGTAGTTATATATATGTCAACAGCATTGAGGTTGAGAAACCTGACATAAAATAAGAATTTATTTATTTTAATTGTTAAAATATGGTGGCTCAAACAATTTTATCATCCTACAAGAGTTCATTACTCACTTGACTGCATATGTGAACAGAACCTAGTGTGTTTTTTTTCTTAAAATTTCTTATAACTCATGCTCTTTGTTAATGGACCCATTTGGGGAGTCCTAATCACTGCCAACTGCCTCTGAAAATCATTCTCTCCTTGGTAGCCATGCTAATAGAATGGGTATGGAGGCCCCCACAGCTTCTCAACTGAGTGGCACCTGAGATTTCCAGGTGTTATGAACAGGGTATGAGAATGGCTTCTCCCCAGAGCAGTGCTATACTGTGCAACCAACCTAGAATCTCACAAAGTCTCATCCCTACCCAGAAGCTCATTCAATTATCTAGAAACAACAGGTCCATAAGTTGCGGCCCTCATTTTTCTTTTTTTAATTCTGTGAGAGGCAGAAGCAGATTTTACCCTGTGATCTCTCCTCCTGAGCACTCCCGTTATTGCCTTTTCTGATAGACACTGCTCCTTTCTTCCTTAGTTATGAAACAAGGTCTTTGTGCATCTTACTTGATAAAAACAAGTATAGTTTTAGTCTGGAAAAATGAGGAGGAGTTGGCATAAATATGTGTCTTACTTAGGGTTGCAAGATAAAATATAGTGTCATACTTCTACTAAAAATATTATTATTAAACAAATTAAAAAACAAAGAATATATGATTCTCTCAATTGATGCAGAAAATGCTTTTGATAATATCCAGCATACATTCATAATCAGAACACTTAAGGAAATGGGTATAGCAGGGACATTTCTAAAACTGATAGAGGCCATCTACAGCAAACCCACAGCAAATATTGTACGGAATGAGGTTAAATTGAAATCATTTCTGCTCAGATCAGAAACCAGGCAAGGTTGCCCATTGTCTTCACTGCTTTTTAATATTGTAATGGAAGTCTTAGCCACCACAATTAGGCAAGAAAAGGCCTAATCAAGGGTATCCACATAGGGTCAGAAGAAATCAAACTTTCACTCTTCGCAAATGATAAGATTGTATATCTGGAAAACACCAGGGATTCTACTACAAAACTCTTAGAAGTGATCAAGGAATATAGCAGCGTCTCAGGTAACAAATCAACACTCATAAATCTGTAGCCTTTATGTATACCAACAATAGGCATGCTGACAAAACAGTGAAGGACTCTATTCTGTTCACAGAAGTGCCAAAGAAGATGAAATATTTGGGAGATTACCTAACAAATGACATGAGAGAACTTTATAAAAAGAACTATGAAACACTAAGAAAAGAAATAGCTAAAGATGTTTGCAAATGGAAAAGCATACCATGCTCATGGCTGGGAAGAATCAATATTGTTGAAATGTCCATACTACCCAAAGCAATATACAATTTTAATGCAATTCCTATTAAAACTCCACTGTCATACTTTAAAGATCTTGAAAAAATAATACTTCATTTTATTTGGAATCATAAAAAACCTCGAATAGCCAAGACATTATTCAGAAATAAAAACAAAGCAGGAGGAATCACACTACCAGACCCCAGACTATTCTATAAATTGATAGTGATCAAAACAGCATGGTACTGGCACAAAAACAGAGAAGTAGATGTCTGGAACAGAAGAGAGAACCAAGAGATGAATCCAGCTACTTACCATTATTTGATCTTTGACAACCCAATTAAAAACATTCAATGGGGAAAAGAGTTCCTATTTAACAAATGGTGCTGGGTGAACTGGTTGGAGACCTGTAGAAGACTTAAACTGGACCCACACCTTTCACCATTAACTAAGATAGACTCTCAGTGGATTAAAGATTTAAATTTAAGGCATGAAACTGTAAAAATACTAGAAGAAAGTACAGGCAAAACACTTGAATAAATTGGCCTGGGTGAATATTTTATGAGGAGGACTCCCTGGGCAATTGAAGCAACACCAAAAATACATTACTGGACCTGATCAAACTAAAAATCTTCTGCACAACCAAGAACACAGTAAGTAAAGCAAGCAGACAGCCCTCAGAATGGAAGAAGATATTTGCAGGTTACGTCTCCGACAAAGGTTTAATAGCCAGAATCCACAGAGAACTCAAACATATTAGCAAGAAAAGAACAAGTAATCCCATGTCAGGGTGGGTAAGGGACTTGAAGAGAAACTTCTCTGAAGAAGACAGGCACACGGCCTACAGACACATGAAAAAATGCTCATCATCCTGAATCAAAGAAATGCAAATTAAATGTACTTTGAGATATCATCTAACTCTAGTAAGATTTGCCCACATCACAAAATCCCAAAACCAGAGATGTTGGCATGGATGTGGAGAAAGGGAACACTTCTACACTGCTGGTAGGAATGTAAACTAATACATTCCTTTCAGGAAGATTTTTGGAGAACACTTTGGGTTCTAAAAATAGACCTGCCATTCAATACTGCACTTCCTCTACTAGGTGTATATCCAGAAGACCAAAAATCACATTATAACAAAGATATTGGTAGAATGTTTATTTCAGCCCAATTCATAATTGCTAAGTCATGTAAGAAGCCCAAGTGCCCATCAACCCACGAATGGATTAATAAATTGTGGTATATGTACACCATGGAATATTATGCAGCTATAAAGAAAGATGGAGACTTTCCTCTTTCATGTTTACATGGATGGAGCTGGAACATATTCTTCTTAGCAAAGTATCTCAATAATGGAAGAAAAAGTATCCAATGTACTCAGCCCTACTATAAAACCAAGTTATAGCTTTCATATAAAAGCTATAACCCAATTATATTCCCCAAAGAATATGGGGAAAGGGGAGAGAGAGAGTAAGGGAGGAGGAAGAATTGGTGGAGGGAGGGTAATGGAGGAACCACACCTACAGTGCATCTTACAAGTGTACATGTGAAACTTACTAAATGTAGAATATAAATGTCTTAACACAATAAGTAAGAGGGTGCCGTGAAGGCTATGTTAACCAGTTTGATGAAAATATTTCAGATTATATATAAAACCAGCTCATTGTAGCCCATGATTGCAGTAATGTACACAGCTATGACTTAATAAAAAAAAAAAAGAAAAAAGAAAAATAATACTATTAGTGCCTTATTTGAAATTCAAACTTAACTGGATACTCTGTATTTTTATTCACTATCTCTGTAAAGCTAGTCTTAACAGTATCTGAGCCACAGGACAGACAGCCAGCCAGCCAAAAATATGCTTACTAAGTCTCTAAACATTTTAAAATGTTACTGAAAGAGCTACTATATTAAAAGATCTGTGTATTAAAAAATCTGTGAGCAGCAGGTATCTCAGAGTCATCACTCTATTATGAAGAGTCATTGAATATTTTACTTATATAAAATCATATTTAAAATTAAAATCAAATATTGTATTTTGATAGTTTAAATACATAATTGGTATTAATACCTGCCATGAAATATGATTAGGCATTTAAAATCCATTTTATGAAGTTATCCTGAGGCAACTGACATAAATTAAGTGATGGAAAGCAAATTCTTTCTGCATAAATTTTGGGCCATCACTTTTAAACACCAAGATTTATTTATTTTTTCATATAAATAATCAATCCTTCCTTATTATAAAATGGAGTTCGCTTCTAATTAAAAAACATGAATCTCCATGAGTAATTCAAATGGAATTATAAAAATTTAACATTCACTCTGATTATTTTGCACATTAATCACAGTGAAAACATAATGAGCATAAGAGGCATTAAAAACAATTACATGTTTATGGTAAAATAAAAATATTGTGGCCAGAGATGAAAGCTTTCACAGTTGAAATGATGCAAATGTAAAGAGTGTGTTTCTTTAACATGTTCCATTAACTTGAATAGTTTCAACTGACTATAACGTGACCCATAATGTTTCTTTTTAGTGGCCAATTCCACAGTTTACGTAAGTGAATGTTCTGTAGGATAATAACTCTATTGCAAGACACAATTCCATAACATAAGTCACATAAACATAATCTTTTAACCACTTTGATAAAAAATATGACATAAAAAGATCGGAAATTATTTAGTGAACATATTTTGAAAAACAATGTTATTTATTTTCTTCCTGAAAATAAATGCAATGTGTATTATTTTGAAGGAGATGAAATTTGATTGATTTTACAACCGCTAAGTGTTTTGAAGACCAGGCCTCATGAGATGAGCAGGAGAAAATCTTACAAGCCCAATGATATACAGTGCCAGAATTAGAATTTTAATTCTGTACCTTTCCTAAAAAAGGTCAATTAAAATTCCAGTTCTGCTTTCCCATCTGCCAAACAGATATATAAATACAGATATAGATGGATATAAGTGTCCTTATATTTATTATAAGGATATTGTTTAATATCAGAGTAGAATGTATTTGAAATTTGATAATATATTAATAGAAAATTACTGTATTAGCACAAAAATTACACATAAGTAATTTTTAGTCACTCGAAAATAATATTTTGATTAATAGTTTTTTAATCTTTGAAATTTTTGATAGCATTTATTAAGTAAGCATATTGCTTTGCAAGGTAAACTTTACCATGGTAAATGAAATGATGGATAATTAGAAGATATGTTTAAGACTATTTATAACTGAACTTCTGTTATCTACATTTATGGAAATTTTATAGCCATTTTAATTCCTTCCTTTGACCAACAAGTTGGTTATATGAGTAACGTTTTGTGAAAAACCTAAAAAATGCTAATCCTATAGCCTCACAAGACAACTGGGAATAGTTTTGTTCACTCTTCCTGGGGGTAAAGAATTATTTGGATAACAGAGACCAAATGTCCTTAATTAAAATTCAGCTTTCTTGGCCTTTCAGGAATCAGATTCTAAGCTGTCTCATTCTACATAGACTCAGAACACTGAACCACCTTTTCACTAGATATCAAAATTCCATAATTTCACTTGTCTAGAGATAACTTTCCTGTTGAAAACTGATTCCACTGATTTAAAATAGAATACAAATATCACAGTGGAGGAGACTTGGCTTGACAAATTCTGCACAGAAGTACAGTTGTCAGTCATTGATGTGGGTCCGCTGTTTTCACCTTATGAAGTCTCTATGTAGCATATATAGATCTCTACATTTTACCAAGCGAAAAGAAAATCTTTGTTCAGGTCTCACGCTGGGGCCTGAATTCAGCCCAATCTTTCTGGTAATCACCATCATTATTGTTATCATTGTCATCATCAAAAGAGTAGTATTCAAATATGACAAAAGCTTGCTATGTCCCAGGTCATGTGCAGAAAGTCATTTGATTAAATCTGTACAGAAATCGCATGACATAGGTACTATGATTATATTCAGGTATAGGTGGAGAAAGACTCCAATGTAACACACTCAAGATTATGTGACTCATCAGTGGCAAAACTGGTTTTTGAACTCTCTGGTTTGTGAACTGCAGACTTCAGAATTCAAATGTCATTTCATATTGTATTTTTAAAAATTTGATAAGGGACAAAACACCTTGCCTTCTTTCCTAGAATGAATGCAAGTCACCAGTTTCTGCACCACGCTGAGCCAGTCTTCCTTTTTTTTTTTGGAAACAGAGTCTCACTTTGTCGCCCTTGGTAGAGTATGGTGGCATCACACAGCTCACAGCAACCTCCAAGTCCTGGGCTTAGGCCATTGTCTTTCCTCAGCTTCCCGAGTAGCTGGGTGTATAGGAGCCTGCAACAACACCCGGCTATTTTTTTTTATTGCAGTTTGGCTGGAGCTGGGCTGGAAACCGCCACCCTTGGTATATGGGGCTGGAGCCCTACTCACTGAGCCAGAGGCGCAGCCCCTGGAGCTAGTCCTCTAACTAAAACCCAATGGATTCAAAATCTATTCTAAGTACTTCATTTTCTACTGAAAATTCTCTCATCTATAAAATTAAAGATGATGATAATTACAGAGGTGCCAGAAAAAATTTATAATCATTAATGAGCTAAGTCTTTGAAAAATATAAAGGAGCATTAAATGTTAGTATTACTAATCTTCCTAGTGAGAAATATAGCAAATGTATCCAAAAAGTCTGTGACTAAGTTCATTACTCTTTCAATTATTTGTAGAACTAAGCTTAAGTGTGTGTTTTAAGCTGATTAAACCTATATTTGGCTGCACTATAAACACTCATTACTATCACACTATACTATGGTAAATATAATTTTATATTATGACTAAAGAGTGACATCCTTTAGTCAAAAAGGTTGCAACTAAATAATTATATACTCTCCCTCTATTTGTGTCTTATTTATAATAAAAGTATTTGTACATTTATATTGATATCAAATAAAGGATATGAAGTGACTCACACTGAGAATATAGACATTCCTTTTCACAAATAAAATGAGAATCCAAACTACAGAAATAGGTTACAGTGAGAATAGAAGTACAATTATAATAAAGGCAAATGTTTTGCCATTGTTTTTATTAAAAAATTTGTTTTTGATCTAAGTGTTATTTTAATGATAAAGATCTAATCACGCATATGAATCTTTGTTGTATTGTAAACAGAAAGGAAAGATACAATGTGAATTGAATTTCATGCATTATACATTTTATGTAAAAGAAGAAAATTATACATTACAGATAAAAATTTTTTATAATCACAATTCTCTACTATAAATATGATCAGATAGTATAGATACAGATTGTAAAATTAGTCAATTATTTTCCATTATGATGCTTGTATTCTATTTTAAAATCAACATTCATGATACCAATGTTCATATTAAAGGTTTTGAATAAAACAGGTTCAAATTTTCTTTATTCAGTACTATTAGTAGTAAAAGTAGGCTCTGGTACTTAGATTTTGTTTCCCCTTTCCTTCAATGTTTCATAGTTTTACATACTCTGACTATCCCATTATCCTTGTTGGCTACAGTACTTCATTAGTTTAAGCCTTCAGAAAAATTCCTTGTCATTCAAATACCAGTAGATCAAAATCTCAGTGAACAAAAGAACAAATTATTTGTGAAGATTAAAAGCAAAAGGAGAATTCTCAGTGTTAATGACTTGAAAGAAGACATTTCACAATGGTGGTGTTACAGAAAGATAATTTAGATCCATTTACTTTGAAAAGAAGCTTATTGATTGTTGAAGATTTTTCAAGTTTTTTAAGTGTTTTCCTCAAGAATTTCCTGTTAAGAGATCATTTGTTAGCTTTCAAGTTCCTTGAGGCCTGGATCTGACAGAGGACCTTAACAGTAGGTGCTCTGTACCTGTTTGTTGAATTGAATTGCAATAATGTCCGTCATATCAAAGAAAAAAAAAAAAGGTAAGAAATAAAAAGAAAGAAAACAGAGCAAAAGAACAGCTTTGATTTTGACACTTGTGTAAGTGCTGAATCTACAGCATATGCCCATGGCATAAGCTATTATTTGAGTGGGAAGGCTAGATTATTCTGGGCTGACCTTTTCTAGTGGACAGAGAGCAACTTGGCTCCTCTATTTTAAAGTACTTAATACTTTTTATGTAGGGAGGGCTATGTTATTTGGTCTTGCCTCGTCATAGGCCTCTGGCACCTTAATAGCAAAGGCAAAACTGGGGCTTTGTTTTTGACTATCTTGTAGATATTTATGGCAAAGACAACAATGTAGTAAGAACTCCAGAGCAAAACTGCTGTCAGCTAAGACTATTTTACTTACCTGAAGGGGCCAAAATCTACAAATTCACAGGTTTATAAGTTGCTCAGTCCTGAACATTTTACCACAGAAAACCCATATTCACATGGGGTCACTAAGTACTATTGGTGGCCCACCAAAATGCACTATGGATGATGGTTTGCAAAAAAAAAAATACATAAAACAACAAACTTGAAATATATATAGACAGAAGAAAGCCTGAATAGGGCAGAAGCCTCTGAGGTTATATTTTAGTCCTGGTAGGATTGTAAAAGTTTACTTTGATTTGGACTTATAACTTCATTAAGATACGAGTCATAATGGTCATGTGTCACATGAGAACACTTGGGGATGGTCAAATAAGGGAAATAAGACAAGACCCCTAATATTACAAAGGCTTTAATTTCTGAAAAAATATTTCTGTAAAGCTAAAGAAAATGAGTATTTAAGAAAAACTAGGAAAAGTGAATATAAAACTTTGCCCTAATAACATAAAAAGTGTTAGTAAGAAAGGAATAAAGTAATAAAGTCTCACAAAGAAGTTCCACTGCCTTAATTTATCTTGTAAGTAAGTAGTAACAATCAATACCCTATTAAAAAAATGGAGACATGTGTGGTGCCTGTGGCTCAAAGGAGTAGGGTGCTGGCCCCATATGCCGGAGGTGGTGGGTTCAAACCCAGCCCTGGCCAAAAACTGCAAAAAAAAAATTAGAAGACAATTCTCTTTTTTTGCTTGGCATTGCACATACATTGTTTCATAAAACCTTAAAGTTATAATAGGCATTGTCATTATCCACATTTTTTAAGTAAAGGAAAAAAAGGAATCAGAAACTAAGATTGAATAAAATAAATCTAATATTTAAAGGAAAACACTATTTGACCAAATAGTGTTTTTCTTCCTGAAAAATTCCACCCAAAAATCATGTGAGATTGGAAAAGAGTAAAGAGGAATAGATAGGTAAAGCTAGCTAGAAAAACTGATGTTGCAGTGTAATCCCATTTATTTTATAAATAATAAACATCACAATTTGCTAGAGTATGGTATTTAGCTTTCATTTTATAAAAATTGCCATTAAATGGAGCCGTGCTCTTTTGATAAGTAATAAAAAATAAATCAAAGTAAAACATTTATATTATTAGTTTATATATTGATCATATAATTATTTGGATTATTAATATAATTAGATTATATATTCAATATGTAATTCTCATTTACTTTATGTAATATATACATGCATATATGCTAAACTTATTTTTACAGATACTGAATTATCTCCATGTAAATTAAAGTGATTAGAATTTTTAAGATCTCATTGAAAGTCATAAGTTCAAATTGAAAATTACATAAAAATATTAAAAATATATATAAAGTATGGAAATGAATTCTCCTATCAATTGAGAAGCACTCATGAGGAAAAATAAAACAGAGAAATATTTACTGCAATTTCAACCACTGTTCTTCTTAAACCTACTCTCTGCACCCATAGGCTCTTGCCTAATGATCTTATCATCTATTTTAGGTTACATAAGATATTTAAAGTGTTTTGTGTTTTTATTTATTTTTGTTTATAGTTTTTTTTTTTTTTTTTTTGAGCATGATACTTTTTATTTTTTGGTTTGTTTTGAGACAGGGTCTCACTTTGCCTTGGTAGAATGCTGTGGCATCAGCTCACAGCAACCTCAAACTCTTGGGGTCAAGGAATCCTCTTACCTCATTCTCCCAAGTATCTGGGACTTCAGGCACCTGCCACAATGCCTGGTTGTTTTTAGATATGGGGCTTGGCCTTTCCTGAGATCAAGCAATCTACCCCCCTTGGCCTCCCAGAAAGCTAGGATTACAGGTGCGAGCCACCACACCCAGCCAGTGTGATATTTCTTGAAGTAAAGTCCAGGTTTCCTCTAGTATATGTCATGTCTCTCCTTCCATTTCTCTTCTTCTGCTGCAAACCATGCAATTTTTTTTAAATTATAAAAGCCATCTTCTCCTTTAGCCATTCCTTGGTGTCAGAAGATGGTGGTCTTCGTCTTTCTTGAGTTTCCCTTACTCACATTGCTCCCAAACTGAGTGCTGAGATTTCCCCAGTAAGAAAGCTGCGTCTGCACTTTTTCTGCAGTGGAGTGGGTGAACAAATGCAAACCCCCCCCCCCCAAAAAAAGGTGCTGTATGTCTTCCAAGATAGGATTAGAGAGGGTAAAAACTGAAATCAATCTAAATGCCTAACTTTATTATTGATAATTATGCAATGCTAATAAAAAAAATCTATACTTTTAAAGGAACATTCAGTGATCCAAATATATGTTCAAAATATAAAAAACCAAAGTATGTTCTTAAAGAAAAGAGAATACGATGCTTTTTGGAAATTTGTTTTAATAAGAAAGGTTATTTAGGAAAACTAAAATATTTTACGTAATAATTCACACTAAAGTAATATAAAATTTCCATTGTCTCAAATTATAAGTGTTTTTAACATTTTTTCCTATTGTGAATGTATGGTATATGCATTGAACATGTGTAATTTAAATATCAAGATAAAAAATCAGTAATTTCTACTTTTTTTTTTTTTTTTGAGAGAGAGTCTCACTTTGTCACCTTTGGTAGAGTGCCATGGCATCTTAGCTCATAGCAACCTCAAACTCTGGTGTTGTAAACTGATCCTCTTCCCTCTGCCTCCCAAGTAGCTGGGACTACAGACACTCACCACAACAATTGGCTATTTTATAGAGACAAGGTCTCGCTCTGGCTCAGGGTGTTCTTGAACCTGTGAGCTCAGGCAATCTACCCACCTCGGCCTCCCAAGTACTGGGATTACAGGTGTGAGCCACCACGTCTGGCCTAATAAGTTCTATTTTTAATAACCAAAATGAAAAATTACATTATAGAGAAAAGGAGATAAACATTAATATCCTCTTTTTCTAATGTGATAAGAGAGTGCATGGTGTGTGGAGACCTTTTTCTTCTCTGGTCCTAGTTCAAAGATATGAGAGGAATTTATTCATAAATCTTGAAATAAAGGCTACTGAATATGTAACATATATTATGACAATTTATTATTTTAGATTTTTTAAAAATAGAAGTATTGTCTGATCACTTATCAGTTATTGGGAAAAAAAATTTCCAATGATTTCTTAAAATTGCAGCATTCCACAAAGACTTTTCACCAAAGCATTGAAAATTATTATTTAAGATTAAGCACATAGCTTTCTAGGGATCCTCATATAATAACTATCCATCTTATATTATATAAACAAAGGCAATTTAAACATCTAAATAATTTCATTGTTGCTTGGATATTATCATCATACAGCCCAGTTTCTGGCAATTTCTATGTATATATTTAACATTCATTGACAGAAACTTATACACATTAGATGCCGGACATAAGAATTACATAAACATTTTTAAAGTACTCATGCCTAGCATGGAACAACTTGTCCCAAGTCTAATATATGAAACTACTTCTCTATTCTTGTCAAGCCCATAGCATTGCAGCTACTGTCTTAAATTCCACAATACAAATATTAATGACCCAATTTATATGAAATTATGCTTCTAGTGTACAGAGAGTATTAAATGCTTTTTTAAAGAAGAAATGTGTGTGTATACATTGCTATTTGATGAAATGACTACATCACTTTACAGATTTGTTACCAATGTTTTCTTTTCGTTTAGCTAAAGTGATAATCACATGTATTCTGTTTAAGAGTTTTTTATGCAGATAAATAAGAACCACTTCAAATGTTTTGGTGAAGTTAAACCCTAAAAGGAGACAAGAACAATACACATTTAATTAAAACATTTTAACTAAGAGAAAAGTTACTCTTTCTCAGACAATGTTGGAGGGGAGAGTTGACTAATTAGAAAAACTGCTAATTACTAAATAGTAATTTGGAGATATAAATACTACTCAGGTGTGACTGCAGGAAGTTGCGATTAGTCAATGTACTTGGCATTTTCAATGCTGCAAAAATACAATTGTGAGCACTTTCCTAGTGAATGGTAAATGAGTCTGAGTAAATTATTTGATAATCAAAACTGAATCTTTACTATGGATTATAATTGTTAATGCATTTTATACTCAAAGTTGGTATATAAATCAATTTGCCCTATTATTTGGTTTGATAATTTGAAAAGGTAATTCATATTTCCCTTGTGATACAATCTACCTCACTGGACTGATGATGTGACAAGAAAGGTCTTCTATAGTACTGAACTGTTATAATATGGAGATTATAAAAAATCTAACAATATTGGCTTTAAGAGTCTTCTTCAGATTGCAAAACAGATTTTAGATCTGTTGGGAGCTGACTACCTTAACAAAACAGCCTAAGCAAAAAAATAATCATATGCATAATCCACAGATTATTGATACAAATATTATTTGGTATAGATTCTTTGGAACTTCATTTTGCCCATGGACCAAAACTGGATAACATGGGAAAGATAGAATATATCATTACAGATTCAGTATTCTGAAAAATTTATTTTTGTTTGTTATCTAATTATCCTGCAATGATTTTCATCAACACTACAAAGTTTAATGCATCTGGTAAATGAGATGCATTTTACGCTTCATTGGTATTAATCAGATTTATATGACCGAAATGCACCCCAAATTTAAACCTTTGCACATTAAGGCCTCGTACTTACACTTGGCCTTATTACAAAAGACTAATACAGATATACAGAAATAAACTGGAAAACTTTTTAATTACATGCCACAACTAAGACTAATCCATGCTGAATCACTGGCCCTATCACCAAGCCATCAGTATTTTTTTTAAATTTGTAAAAAGATTATTGAATTGATATTGATCTGCATTGCATCTTAGTGACAAGCTATTACAATGCTCTGAGAAGTAGAGAATTAATCGTAGAGTTGAGATTATAAAAGAACCTGGAAATTCAGGTGTCTGCATAGGCATTTCCTGTGAATATGTGGTATGTTAGAACTTATCTTTATTTTGATACTAAATAAAACATTTGAAACATCACTTCAAAAGCTCTCAAAATGATTTTAGAAAAATAATTATTTTGTGAAATATGTAACCTCTATCAAGATTTATATTACAGTGACTACTTTTAAAAGTCTAATAATAATGCTTGCACTGCTGAATGATGAGGTTAAAACAATGAATTACTGTTAATCCAAGTTGCATTATCCGCAGACACACTGAGGGGAAGATATAAGTATAAGAGTTTAATATTTTTGAGAACTGTTACATTAACTCATGTTCAGACCTTACTCTAAAATTATGTTGAGCAGTTGTGATTAGAATGTGTGGTTAGAATAGTCTTTCTTGGGACACAGCAAAATTAATTAATTTAAAAATCATGAAAGAAAAATAATGTAACACTTTCTTGGTTTCAGGTAAATTTTTTTGAGATCTTAAACTGACCAAAATATCTGCCTTTGCTAATTGGGTCTTATTTTTTTGTTAAGGATGACCCAATACCTTTAGAAATGTCCAAGGTGGGTGGGTATGAAGCTCACTTCCTAGGGCTCACTATGTTTTAAAAAAGTTATAAAGGATTCCAGATAGTTGGCTACATTTCAGCTCTTCCCCCTGGAGTCTTAGATGGGAAAAGTCACTTATTTGATGTTTTGTTTTGAGCATGTGTACCTAGGAAAAATAATAGGTACTCCACCTATCCCACAAGGTTACTATAAAATAAAACATAAGAATTTAAGAAAGTTCAAAGTGTTGCAAAATTAAGGCACAATTATATTTGAGATTATTAGTGACCTGTTATTCATCAGTTAATGCATTTCAACACACATGATTTTGCAATATTTAAAAAGAATTTAATTTTTAAATTTTGATTTTTAAGAGAAAGAGTAATATGATGACATTATTTCATGCTATATTTGACACCATTATGTCATACAAAGTATTTTAAACTAGTTGGAATCAGACAAAATAAACCCATTCATCATGATAATGTAGATTTTTGAAGATTTAGTTTGTATATCAAAACCAGAGGCAACAAAAGCAAAAATAGTCAAGCAAGATTACTGGACACTAGAAAGCAACCTCAGCCTAAAGCAAACAATCAACAGCTTAAAAAGACAACATGCAAATTAGGAGAAAATATTTGTAAACTATATATTAGGTAACAGTTTCCAAGTATATAAGGGAATTTTACAAGTTACTAAACAAAGAACTAATTATTAACCCAACTTAAAAATAGTGTAAAACATTTCTCTAAAGGAGACATACAAATAGTCAACATAAAATGAAAAGATATTTGATGTCACTAATTATCAGAGAAATACAAATGAAGACTACAGTGAAATGTCACCTCAAGCCTGTTAGAATGGCTATAAAAAACAAAACAGAACAAAAAAACAGTGTTGACAAGAGTCATCTCCAAAAGAAAGTTGATAGGCCAAAAAAAAAAAAATTGAAAAAAATGCTCATTGTCTCTAATTATCAGAGAAATGCAAATCATAACTACCCTGAGATATCACCAACTCTAGTGAGAATAGTCCACAAAGTCCCAAACTGCAGATGCTGGTGTGGATGTGGCGAGAAGGGAACACTTTTGCATTGCTCATGGGAGTGCAAACTAATACAAGCTTTATAGAAAAAGGTATGGAGAATCCTCAAAGAGCTAAAAGTAGACCTTACATTTGATCCTGCAATTCAATTACTAGGTAACCACACAGAGATTAACAAATAAACAAACAAACAAAAAACATTTTACCATAAGGAAGTTTGTACTAGAATGTTTATTGCAGCTCAATTCACAATGACCAAGATGTGAAACCAACCCAAGTGCCCATTAACCTGTGAAAGGATTAATAAACCTGTAAAAGGATTAATAAACTGGTTTCTGTATACCATGGAATACTATTCAGCCATTAAAAAGATGGAAACTTTACATCTTTTGTATTTACCTGCATGAAGTTGAAGAACATTCACCTTAGTAACATATCAGAAGGATGGAAAAGCACACATCCAATGTTCTAGATACTAATATGAAAATAGTAGATGAACAACTACCTGTCTCCAGGAGAGTAAAATACAATTAAACTCAAAAGGGGGACATATGGGAAGGGATGGAAGGGGAATGGTAAATTCTCACCTAATGAACAAAATGTAAGAGGATATTGCACGCCTCCTGGGTGAAGGGCTCAGCTATGACTTGAACTTTACCTAACAAATGCAATCAATGTAACCTAATCTTTTGTGTCCTCATATTAATCTGAAATTTAAAATAAAGGGTGATTGTTTAGGTTTTATGAAATAATTTTTTTAAAAAGAATATAAAGAACCAAGTTGTGAACAAATAAAAACACTGAAAATAATAAATGAAAGAAGAAACAAAGTAAAATAAAAACAGTATTTCCAAGTATGTAGAGAAATTTGAACCCTTGTACACTATTGGTGAAATATCAAATGGTACAGCTGCTTTAAAAAACAGTATGAAGATTCCTCAATAAAACTGATACTAGGACTACCATATTTCCAACCAATTCTACTTCTGAGTACTGATCCAAAGGTTTGAAATAAAGATCTCAAAGAGGTATGAGAACTACCACATTTTTAGGAGTGCTATTGAGCACAGCCAAAACGTGGATTAAACCCAAATGTACATTGATGGATGAATGGATAAAGGGAGGGTGGGGCCTTGGTGTGTGCTGCACCTTCTGGGGGCAAGACATGATTGCAAGAGGGACTTTACCTAACAAATGCAATCAGTGTAACCTGGCTTATTGTATCCTCAAAGAATCCCCAACAATAAAAAAAAAGAAAAAAAAATTTAAAGCAAAATAAATAAATAAATCAGATTAAAAAAAAAAAAAGAAAATGTATGTACATGTACATACAGGTAGAAGAATCTTATCAAGTCTTCAAAAAGGAAATGCAAACTATTATACAACCTTTTTGGAAAGAAGTATAGAGAATTCTCAAGAACTCAAATTAGACCTCCCATTTGATCCTGCAATTCCATTACTAGGCATATACCCAGAAGAAAAAAAAAAAAATCATTTTCTCATAAGGACTTTTGCATAAACTGTTTGTTACAGCTCAATTTACAATCACCAAAATGTGGAAATGCCAAAATGTCCAGGAACCCAGGCATGGATTAACAAACTGTGGTATATGTATAACATGGAATATTATTCAGTCATTAAAAAAGAGAGTTTACATTTTTTGTATTAACCTGAATGGAGGTGGAACACATTCTTCTTAGTAAAGCAACACAAGAATGGAGAAGCAGGAATCCAATGTGCTCAGTTCTAACATGAAGGCAGACAATCCAATACAAGGGCTGGGTTAGGGGAAGGAGGTAGGGAGGAGAGGGGAGGTGGTCCCAGTGTAGGGCAAACGCTTGGGGGTGGAATACAGTTATAAGAACTACTTTATCTAACAAATGCAATCAGTGTAACCTAATACTTTGTATCCTCCATGAATCCTAAACAATAAAAAAAGGAAACCCTTTTTAAACAACATGAATGAGAATGAAATAATGCTGTCACCAAAAGACAAATATCGCATGATTTTCATATGCTATCTATCTAAAATAGTGAAACTCATAGAAGCAAAGAAAAGAATGGTGATTGCCAGAGGCTGGAGTGAGCAAGGACATAGGCATAAAATTTTACTTATGCAAGATGCATTCTAGAGATTTGCTGTACAACACTAATTACTGTATTTTATGGTACTATAACCCAGAAGTTTTGGTCATTCATCAATTCACATCAGGAGAAGAGACATCATTAAATTTAAGAACTTGAAAAATCACTTTTATAATAGTTAAAGTACTAATCTGAAGCAAATTTCCATGCAAAGATGAGGCAGATTTGTTTTGCTTAAACTTCAGTTTTTTTGTAAATGTGGTAGAAAACTTACATTTCACCCTTCCAACCACACTGAAATGCTGTGGTGGAAAAGTTTACAAGCTAATTATTTCATTTGTAGGAAAAACAAACGCATAAAGACCAAGCCACTTTGCTATTAAGTGATACTGTGAGGGCAAAGCCAAGGTCTTCTGAATTCCGGGTTCTTAAGATCCCAGGAAGATAAGCTGCCCTTCTTCCTCTGTGGTTCTCATCCTACAGACTACGCCTGGGAGTTATGGTGAAGATATTTTTTAGCCATATTTATGATAATTTTTCAACTCGCCTGAGGTTTGTGTATAACAGAAGAGAAAGGTTAACTTCTTTTGTCTTTTTCATGACCTACATGACCTACCTAAACTATACTCAGTGAACTGTTTGGGAGCTTTTATCATGCCTCATGTTGTACCAGGGTGAGAACCTCACTGAGAAATCATACACAGCTCCTCCTTCCTGAGAGCTCTCACTGTACAAGTGGGGCCAGGTGGGCAAAGAGAATTTCAATAAAATGTCAAAGTACTAAGTCATGGACGAAATTATGTGGGAACTCATTTACATATCGAGAACTTAGGAACGGTTTTCAGTAAGGGATAGACTCTGAACACAATCTTACAGGAAGAGAAGTATAACAAGCAAATTAGAAGAGGATTCTATTAAAACAAAGTGATGTCATATTATGAGGGGTGATTTGGTAGACGTTCACTGCTTAAAGAAGAATAAGGAATAATGAGACATGAGCCGGGAAAAGTAAGCTTGGGTTAGATTATGGAAACTCATATAAGGCTAGGAGTTTTTAAACAATATGCTATGAACAATTAGAAGTAAATGATGATCATCAGGTGAATTGAAATGTCAATGCCTAGCAATAGAGATGACGGATAGATAAATGACAATAAATTATGACAATGATATAAAGAATAAAATGAGTAAAAAAAATTAGAAGAGTTAGGAAGCTCTTAAACAGACGTAGAGAACTGATGTTAAGGGTGAATTATGATAGCATGTATAAAATTAAGGGGTTCAATTCAAGGAAAATTTTCAGATAGTACTGAAAAGACCCATTGACCAACTGGAAACAAGGCTGAGAGAGGCAGAAGAAAATGACAGTGAGGTTGTGGAATGAAAGGTAGATAATAAACTGGAGAATTAAGTTAGAAAATAAACCTATACTGGGGCAGTGCCTGTGGTTCAGTGGGTAGGGCGCTGGCCCCATATACGAGGTGGTGGGTTCAAACCCAGCCCTGGCCAAACACTGCACAAAAAAAAAAAAAAAAAAAAAATAGCCAGGCGTTGTGGCAGGCATCTGCAGTCCCAGCTACTCAGGAGGGTGAGGCAAGAGAATCGCCTAAGCCCAGGTGTTGGAGGTTGCTGTGAGCTGCGTGATGCCAGGGCACTCTACTGAGGGCGATAAAGTGGAACTCTGTCTCAAAAAAAAAAAAAAAAATTTACAAAGTAAACCTATACAGACACATGTATACACACACACATACACACACATTTGTATACAGAAAAATAATATTTAATATTAACTTTGACTATATAATTTCAGTCACGTATAAGACTTTGCAACAAAAGTGCCTACTTATAAAATGAAAACACCTGGGTTTGGTGTTTTTGAGGCATCATTGGGTTTGTAGCTAAAGGTAGAGTCTGTGAGTGCGAAAGTAATAATGGATTACAGAAAGAATGGGTATGGACTGGTAAGAGAGGAAAAACAATTACAAACTTCACAGAAGAGAAACAACAAATGAAAGTAACCTGTGAAACAATATAGCTAAGGCAAAAATATTGTGGAAAGAGGGAGGGAAGGAGGGTAAAAAGAGGAAGGAAGGAAGGAGGAGAGGAAGACTGTTAGCCGGGAGTTGTGGCAGGCACCTACAGTCCCAGCTACTTGGGAGGCCGAGGTAAGAGAATCACTTAAGCCCAAGAGTTTGAGGTTGCTGTGAGCTACGACGCTACAGCACTCTACCGAGGGTGATATAATGAGACTCTGTCTCAAAATAAATTGGAGGGAAAAAAGAGGCAAAGAACAAGTAGGAGAGCAAAGATGAGCAAAAAGGAGCTATGTCTGGGGAATCCAGGAGTCCTGCTTTCTCCAACACATTTCCTGTCCTTTATTGACTAGTCAAAGTCAGATTACTTTTCACATGAATGCATTTCATTTACATTATTGTTTTTTCAGGAGAATGGCATAGAAAACCTGTTCTCCAAACTGAGATGGAACTAAGGGACCAAGGAATGACTCAGAGGAGTCCAGTGTGGCCAGACAAATAAGGTTATTAGAGGTTACTTACAAGGTGCTTGCTCCTAGGTGGCCTGGAAGGTCTCTGAAGAGTAAACTCTGCACCACCTGCCTGTGGTGTTGCCTTAAATCCCATCTCAGTGAGTGAAGCTGAGCTCTTAGAGTGTGTTATCACATGTTTACAATAAAACAAATCAGACGTGAACAGTGAGATCATCGTGAGCCTGCATACACCTCACGTTATGTTAATGATATTATAATTTTCTACTAGGCAGAGATTTCAGTATTACATCGAGCTAATGAGTATTGTAGGACAGCTGAAGTAGCTGGGGCTGGTTTAAGTCGGTTGTACTGAGAAACTGTTGAGGCACATCTCTTGAGCCTTGTAGTTATCTTTGGTATTTGATTTATTTTGTAACAATTTTGTTGCACCTTCCCAGATACTTATTAGCACAGTTTTGACACTAGCATAGTGCTTCTCCGTGTGGTGAAGAATTTCAGATTTCATATTTTCCATTTGCCCCCATTTGGGTGACCTTTCTCTTCTATCTCAGACTTGTGTCCCTTTCTGTTTCATGCTGGCTATTCCAGAGGGTAAAAACAGAATCTTACATGACTGGGAACAGTTGTGATCTCCTATGTGCAAAAATAGACTGGAAAACCTTTGCACTTTTTTTGATGACTTCAATCAATCTACATTTATTGCATTATATTTAAAATGAGCCAAACCACCCTGTCAAGAGATGTGGAATTCAATGGCGACTCCAGCACTACAAGTGAATATGCGCACACCCTACTGTTAAAACTTGTTTCTTTAAAAAAAAAACACAAAAAACTTGTTCCTTATATCCATAAATAGCTATAAACCTACCTTCCCTAACATCTCACAGATCTCACAATAATCATGTCATGTCAAATATGGAAAAGTTCTTTGTAAACTGTAAAGTACTATGAGGTGTTATCAAAAATTGTACCCAGCATTCAGACCTTTATATCCCCTTTAAACCTAACTATGGGAATCATATTTTAAAGTGAAAATCATCCTTTTTTATCTACAAAGATATTGTATGTTATCTTCAAATGTTTAAACCATGTGTACTATGTCCATAACCTGGTAAATGCCTGGAAAATACGTATTGAAAATCTAAGGAAATTAAACTACTTGATCGTGTGATACCTTTATTTAACAATGGACACACACTCAAACATATATAGAAAATAAAAAAATAATTTAAAATAAACCAACAGTATATGCTATAAATAATTTCACTATTGTACCCAGAAATTTCATGTGTAGAATTGTTCCAAGAAAAGCACTGCTCTGTAAGAGTAAGATTCAGAAAATAAGCACCGGATCACACATGATCAACTGTGATACTGAGGCAAGTAAGAATGGCTCTGTAAGCAGCACCTAATAACAAGGAGAAAAAAGTCAAACCATCCTTAAATAATACACAAAATAGAATGCGCCTTTCCAACCTCGTGCATTCTATACTGAAAAGTTCTAGAGATATCTCTCAAGTAACTAAAATACCAAGAATAACACCACCAAAACTCCTGTATTGAATTTATCAGCTGGACATTTCATGGCCGATTGTCTGAAGAGGAAGCTGCTAGTTCTAAAAGCCGGAAGGCCAGTCAATACCAGGGACTCCCTGGAAGGGAAGGAAAAACAGGTCAAATTAGCTTAATGAAACCATGTTTTCAAACTAATTTATGCAGGAGGGCCATTACACTTGTTTCTTTTAAAAGGAAACTTCTTAATGGAAACTAAATCGTTCATTATTCACTGTGATTCAGGTTTTGTACCCTCAGGTCCCATGTGATTATTCACATGTTCAACAGACAGAGAGGAGAAAAAGCTATTCTAACGACTTAGCTTGGCTTTGACTCACTAGTTTTATCTCAGTTTAAATTCCCCTCTCAGTTACAGAGAGTGTTTAAAGCTGGGAGAAATAACGTTTTGGGAGACGGTAAAGGAAAAGTACAAGTCATTTCACGTTGTTGAAGCTCTCATTAAATAAAGCAAGCTATTTCAAATCCTAAAGCTATTTAAGTAAAGGGCTACAATTTTTCTGTTGTATTTACTTAAGAGCTTAAAGGTACTGTGAAGAATCCAACAGTCAACCTATTGAGTGGTATTATTAGACATTTATTTTGACAGTGCTCACTGAAAACTCAATTATTCCCCAGAATCAAACTTGCATGTCATCCAAGTGTCTAATGATCTGAGTGTTTATGGGGTAACAAAAACCCACATACAGAACGCTTTGCCAGAATTCTGTCACTGTGACATCTAAATGGAGCACTTGGAGGGTTGTCTAGACTGTATTTGAAATTTTAGCTAAAAAGAAGGAAATTATACTTAAGCACTTCATGCAAGTTACCAAAATGCAAGATATTCTTGAATAATAAAATACGTATTAGTAGATTTAAAGAATATGTGTTTAAAAGAATATTGGAGTTATTTAAATTAGGCATTGCCTGATTTAATTTGGAAATGAGATTGAGATTAAACCACTAGTAAAATATAAAGCTGATCCATTACATTGGCCTGAACTATGGTATCTTAGACAGGACAAGAAAAACACATGTAATAAGAGCAAAAATAGAGAAATGGGATTGCATCAAACCACGGAGTTTCTATACAGAGAAGAAAACAGTTAAGAGTGAAGAGCCCACCCACAGATTAGGAGAAAATATTTGCAAATGACACATCCGATAAAGGGCTAATATTCATAATATACAAGGAACACAACTCAATAAAAATAATTAACACTATTAAAAATGGGCAAAGGTCCTGGATAGATATTTCTCCAAAATGAAAATGGCCAATAAGGATGTAAAGGTTTTCAGTGTCACTAATCTTTGAAGAAATGCAAATTAAAACCACAATGAGATATCATCTCACTACTGTGAGGGTGACTATTACCAAAAAAAGGAAAGATGTCAAATGTTGGTGAGGATTTAGAGAAGAGAACGCTTGTACACTGCCCTTGGGGATGTAAATTAGTACAGCTATTTTGGAAAAGATTGTGGAAGTTCCTCAAAAACCGAATAGTAGAATTACCACATATATCCAGTCACACTTCTGGATGTATATTCAAAATAATTAAAATCAGTATGTTGACAAGATACCTGCATGTTCCTCTCAGCCTTATTTATAAGAGCTACTATATGTACCTAAACTAACGGCCTATCAAGGGATGAAATGGCATTTTTTAAATGAATGCCATTTCATTTTAAAATGAAATGAATTTTTTAAAAATGGCATATATACACAAAAGAATATTATTCAGCCTTAAAAATGAGGACATTCTATGATTTGTAACAACGTACTACCATCTAGAGTATGTTGTACAACTGAGAAAAGCTAGGCACAGGTAGACAAACACCTCATGATCTCACTCCTATGTGGGATCCAGACAATGTCAGTGTCATAGAAATAGACAGAAAAATGGTGGCCTGCAGAGGCAGGAGGAGGAGAGGTGATGGAAACAGGGTAAATGGAAAAAGAGGAGATGGGAGATGTTAGTCAAAGGGTAGAACATTCACGTAGGAGAACTAAGTCTTAGAGATCTATTGTAATTATAGTTAATATTATACAGTATATTTCAAAACTACTAAAAGAATAGAGCGTTTGTTTTGTTTTTGTTTTTTGAGACAGTCTTGGTCTCTTGCCTTGGTTAGAGAGCAGTCCATCATCATAGCTCATTGCAATCTCAAACTCCAGTCCTCAAGCAGTCCTCCTGCCTCAGACTCCCAACTAGCTGGTATTTAAACAGGTGTGCACCACCACACACACACACACACACACACACACACACATATATATATAAAACGTATATATAAATGTATATAATGTTATATGTAATGCATATATATAGTTTAATTTTTTTGTACAGATGAGGTTTTGCTCTTTTCCAGCCTGTTCTCCACTTCCTGACCTCAAGCAATCCTCCAGCCGTGGCCTACCAGAGTGCTAGGATTACAAGCATAAGTCATCATGCCTGGCCTTAGAAGAACAGATTGGAAATGTTCTTGCCACAAAGTAAAGATAAATTTGTGAAAAGATTGATTAGTTAAATAGCCTGGTTTAAATATTCTACACTGTATACATGTATCATAATATCACATTTTGCCTTAAAAATATATACAATTGTTGTTTGCCAATTAAAACTATTTTAAAAGATGGAATTCAGCCTAGAATCCAATACTCCAAATTCAGGTATTATGTTTTCTTTCTATCATGCCAACACGCTTTTTAAAAATTAAAATTCAACATGATATTTCCAATAGAATACATTATAAAAACAGAAATTGGGGGATTGCTGAATATAATCTTATATTTTTAAGTCAGTTGAGTAAGATTTTATTAGAAGAAGAAAATCAGATATTCTGGTGGCGCCCATAGCTAAGTCGGTAGGTCGTCAGCCACATACACCAAGGATGGCAGGTTCAAACCCTGCCTGGGCCCACTAAACAACAATGACAACTGCAACAAAAAAATAGCCAGGCATTGTGGTGGGTGCCTGTAGTCCGAGCTACTTAGGAAGCTGAGGCAAGAGAATCTCTTAAGTCCAAGAGTTGGAGGTTGCTGTGATCTGTGATGCCACACACTCTACCCAGGGTGATAGCTTAAGACTCTGTCTCAAAAAAAAAAAAAAAAAAAGTCAGATATTCTATGAAGGTTATTATAATGCTCATAATACAGAACTTCCATGATTAACCTACAATCCTCAAACTATAGGGTTTGATTTAAAGTGAATGAGGACTATACAAATGTTTTTACCGAAATTATGAAAGCACAACATGTCAAACTAGTAAAATATACGTATGCCTTCTAGATTCCATACATACAATGGCAAACTAGTGGCTAAGGAAAACTATTTTAAAAGAAGTCAGAAATCTTGAGGTCTCAGCCAAGCTCTACTAATCTATTACTAATCTATTAATCTACATATTGTAACCTAATGTCATTCACATAATCTTTTTGAACGTTGCTTTCATGTATCTTCCTGGTTTCCACATGATCTCACAAAATTCAAATATTCACACTTTAAATACTGAAACAATGTATAAATTTCATTATTAAATAAACTGTGGAATGATGCTTTCAAGCCATCCCATCAGGATATGGCCCGCTTGTTAGAAAAGCCGAGACTCCCTAATTCATGCTGACTCCAAGTTCTCCATCAGACTTCTCTGGGAACCTTCAAAATGGGTTGGGGGCAGTAATCAATGACAGGTTTTACCTAAAATATCCTAGTCTCCTTTCCCTTACCTTGCATCGTAAGCCCCAAATAAAGACTGCTTTTGGCTCAATTACCCAAATCCTTTGAAAGAAACTGGGGACGCTATGGCCTGTTTTGGCTACGATGGTGGGATTCATTGTTCTAGGAATCTCTGAACATGATCACCAGGTTATCTGGACTTCATAGAAACAGCAACAACACAAAGACTAATTATACTATATACAACATTTACACTTTAGAAAATATGCCCCATCTTATAATATGTAATTGATTATTCACTTCTGGACATTCAGCTTTCAAACAGGTACACTCTATATTATTACACAGCAATGCCTCACTTCCCTTCCACTCAAAGGATTTGGGAGAAAACCAAGATGTAATGCATAAGAGACACATAAAAATAATTATTTGTAATAATGGTGACAATGACCTTATTTCTCCTTCTGCTTTTCTGAACTTATATATGCCCTAAAAACTATCTTGAGTAACTCTGTAGAAGTTCCTCACTAAGTCCCTGGTACTATTCTTTCCCACTCTCTAGAAAGTCCTACCAGGTAGCTCAAAGCAGAATATAAAACACAAAAATCATTCATAGGACAAATCTTGATTTAAGTTTCAGTTATTGGGTATATTTTTAGCTCTCGGTTGATATAAATGGGATGTAATCAAGGCATATTACATATTTCTTCCAATGGGAAAATAAAAAAAGTAATACTAACATTTTCTAATGTGAAAGTTTCGTTTTAATTTTGAAATGTCAGGTATATACATGTATCGTGTAACAGTCAAGACATGTATATAGTAAATTCAGTCTCTGAGCAGACAGTTAAAATAAAGATGTTCATTTTTTTAAACTCATGTCTAAAATGGAGACCAGCAGGCAGAGGGAGCCATTCCTTGCAGAGATGGTAATGAATTCAAGCTATTCATTTATTTTATAGCCGCTCTTTTGGTTTCACAGTGAAACATAAAAAAGTCTATCTTATTGAAAAGAAAACCAAATAGCTTCCCAGGTATTTGATGAGACAGAATTTGTTCTACTGTGTTAAATGCATGAGCGATAAAGCAAGACTTAGAAATATTTTTTAGATAGTTTCATTTTAATAATATCTTTTATAACAGAAATGACTTACAGTAAAATAATTCAAAATATTTCTTTTGAAGGTCACTTCCAGGTAAAATTAAACACAATTTTAAATAGCACATTACAATGATCTGAATGTAAATGGCCTTCGAAAGAATAATATTTTCCATTGCTGCTAAAAGTTTCATAACGTATAGTTTGTTAAAGTAATTTGGTCACGATTTGTGTCTGATGAACCCTCAGCTATAGGTGCCTGAATGAACCAAAGTGCTTGGTTTATTACTAAGAATCATCCTAGAAAAATTCTATAGGTTTTCATCATATTTTATGAGCTACTCTACTAGGCATACCAATAAACAAATATAACAACCAAAGTTATTTTGATAGAGTGATATTTATCCTTTGATATCATCTGATTGAAATATATATGAAATGTCATATAAATAATAGCAAATTTTCCAGTCCAGAGCAACAATCTTCCTGTTATATGAAACTTCAACATTAATTTGGAGCTGTATGTTAATATTATAATCTAAAGTAATCAACAATGGATTAGGTAACTATTTGACACCTATAAATATCTTCTAACATGATTGACTCAGCTAAAAAAGTGTGAGAACTTAAAAATGGAAGACACTGTGAATATTCAAAGTATTATTTAGTGGGAACAATTTTTATGCAAATAATTAAAGGTAGCAACTATAATCAGAACGATTAATAGATTTGTCATAAACATTGAAATAATGAACATTTACATGCATTCAAATAAACCATCAAAACTTTAAACTGCCAAAATGTGAGAGATATTAATAAACAATAAAAATCACTCATTAGAAAAACTACAAAATGACACGAAAAAAGTTCAGAAATATAAGTACATTAATGAAATATAATCATATTTTAGAAACAAATATCATTTTAAAGAAACATGAAACAGTAATAAAATGAGAGACTATATTACTGTAGTAAAATAAGGAAATATATGTTATATAATAGCTACCCTCTTTTTGTATACCTTGACATAATAATTTTCTATGACTATAAATTTATTATAAGAAAACAATTGAGGATGTACACCAAGATATATAAAGATATTTCTGAAAGCAATGTTATTATATAATACTATAAAATCAATGCTACATTAAGGCAGAGAAACCAACATTAAGGAGAAGTCACCTGTGACAGATGTAATCTGGAGTCATCATGCTATATCTAAGCAAAACAATATTTTTTTAACTGTAACCCACCATTGTAATACAGCAAGTTTCGTAATTCCGAATTTTGCACATTTTCAAAATAAGCATAAATTCCAGTTTTTAAGATAAAATCCATATTACAAAGATTGAGATAAAAAGTAATTTTTAAACAATCGTGAACAGTACCAATATGATACATCCCTGGATCTAATCAGCTTGATACCAGGTTGTAACATTAGATATAATTGAAACGGCATGCTACTGTTAAAACCGCTGTGTGGTAGAACAATATCGGCATGAAACTCTTGCTAATCAATGTGTAAATGGCAAAAGTATTTTTTTTATTTAAATACAAATGAGCTAAATGAAGAAGTACAGACAGCTGAAAATTAACAGAAATGCCTTTAAAGGTAGAATTAATGAAATAGTTATTTTTTATTTCTTAAGTTTTCATTATTGATATTACGATGTATTTTGCTGACATTAGAAAAAGAAAACAGTACCCTTCTGAGTGATATAAAAATTTGCATTACGCAGTAAGTTATGTTCTAAGCGTATATGTTCTAACCGTATCTCACCAATGAGGTAGTTTAGCGGGCAGCAAGGGAATAGCTATCGGAGTGTGGGAAAATGGTAACTCCTGATAGGTGGCCGCCCTGGTTGTGTACTTAATGAAGGTCTTGGTGTTTGAAAATATAGATGAGAACACTGAATATTAGTGTCATCTGATAATCATACCTTTCTTTAGTGAATGTGATGTCAGGTATCAACTTGAGTGGTCCCTTAGTTGTTACAACGTATTAAAGCAAAGAAAATGATGGCCAAGCGTGAAGAATCCCTGAGCAGAGGCGGCCAGTCAGGTCTCAAAGCGACCTCAACCTTGCTTGCTTTGCAAACATAAGTAAAACTTAACTTGAGGTATTTCTTATGAATGAATCCCCTTCTGGTTTGGAGATGCTTAATGCATGAATGGTTTGTGCAAATGAAATCTCTAAATCCCTAGGGCTGGCATTCTTCCTTCCTTTCTTTGGGACAGCACGACAGACATTCTCTCACTCCCTTTCCCTCTCCACTGTCGTTCCTTTTCTTACTCCAGGCTCTCTTGTAACTCTGTCTTTCTCTTGTCTTCCTCCCACTCTCTTCTCTTTCTATAACATAAACTTATATTTTTATATTCTTAAAACAACAGAAATAAAATGTTATTGTGCCTCAGCTGACCTTTCTAATAAACACTATCTGTGGGGATGTTTCCAGAAGAGATTGAGTATTTTTGTCTGAGTAAAAAGAAAACATCTGCCCTCTTTAATGTGGTCAGGCAATATCCAATCTATAAAAGACCAGAATAAATCAAAAAGGGGGAGAAAAGGTGAATTCAGGTTATCCTTGAGCTGCACATTAATCTTCGGCCCTTGGTCAGTGGAGCTGCTGATACTTGAGCATGAGGAAATTCACTCTCACGTAATGCTTTCTCCTTTTTCAGGCCTCTGGCCTCAGACTGAATTACACCACAGCCTTTCATGGGGTTCCAGCTTAGAGACTGCACATCACGGGAAACACTTTTTTCTTATAAAATTGTTAGCAAATTCCCAGTACGAGTTTCCTCTTATACATCTTGTATCAGTTCTGCTTTCATTTTTCTGACTGATACAGTGAGGTATTTCAAGGGAGGCATGAGCTTGGAAATAAATGACCAGTTAGCAAGTAGGAATGAGGTGGAATATATTTCACAAAGATCATAGTCTGAGGTGCATCACTTACTCTTTTTCTTTCAAAATCAAGATTTTTTTTACAGTTTTCCTACTAACATTTCACATTATACATTCAGTATGTGGTAGAGTAGATAGTTATTCATACGTTTTACATCAAGAGAGTATAATAGATCCCAAGTAAAGTTTCAACACTACAGACTATTCATATTAATGATATTTTCTCAGTCTGGTACAGTGGCTCAGCCCTGTAATACTGGCACTTAGAGAGGCCAAGACAGGATGATCACTTGAGGTCAGGAGTTCAAGAAAAGACTAAGCATTGTTGAGACTCTATCTCTACAAAACATAGAAAAGTAGCCTGGCATATTGACGTGTACCTACAGTCCCAAGTATTCAGGAAGCTCAGACAGGAGGATTGCGTAAGTCCAGGAATTTGAGGTTGCAGTGATCTATGATGTGTGGGTGTATCTGTGGGTACTTAAGAGTCCTGTATAGTATGTGCTTGCATTGCTAGAAATAATAATTTAGTAAGCTTAAAACCAATTTGCAAATGTTTATTACAAATAGGTTAGGAATTTAATTGAGAAAATGATTTCACATGAGGGGCAAAAGGGAACAGAGATAGTACAGAAGTGGATTAGAGAAAATCAGTACACATTCAGACTACAGAAACAATACCAAAAAACCTGAAATCTATTGCAAAGTACAACAGCCTGAAACCTGACTTTTTCAAACACAGAAGCTATCTTGCCAGAGCTTCACCCTTCCCCAAGCGTGACTCAGCTTAGAGGTCCCTGAGCACTGAGAGATGAGTCTTGCCACAGGCAGGGCTGCCCTCTCAGGGAGAGGGAGTGCATTTGGGGAGTTAGCAAATGCAGAACGCCCTTGAGACAAAGTGGGCACCTAAACCTTGTTAAGAGAGGAAAAAGTCTCTCAGGAAGATAAGGAGGAAAATGTCTCCTTTCTTCTGTCATCTCGGTACTGGCAGCAGCACAGGCTCATCTGCCCATAAGTCACTCCTGAGATTTGTGTGTGTGGTCTGAGTGGAGTCTGCTTTGACATTTTGCTCCTGGACTGTGTTCCTTGACCCATGCTTTGTTTGTGTTAAGGTCAGAAATAACTTAGAGTAATAAGAGTAAGATGTAAATCAGTCTAATTAAGTTAGTTAAACAGTTTGGTTAGAAAGTGAAGCCCAACAAGACGTGAGATATAAAGGTTTAGCCTTCCCCCCTTAGGTTGATGATTAAAACAGTGATGTGGGTAACAAAAATAGAGCAAGACCAGAGTTAGGTCTTTTCTGCCAGTCCTTCTGCTTGGAGGTAGAAAGTCCCCTGGACAGCTTTCTAAAACTTTCTTCTTGCGTCTGGACTCTATTTTTCTCTCACCCTCTCGACCTGCCAGTCACTGGGAAAGAATTCATGGTGTAGTTTCGGGCTGGTCCCCAGCAAAGATGATGCCACTGCACTCCAGGCAACAGAGTGTGACCTAGCCTCAAACAACACAATAATATTTTCTTCTAAAAAGTTGTAATTTTCACTACAACTACTGCAAACAGCAGGAGTCTTTAAAATAAGTACTAAACTATAATGTTTTTTATGAAAGCTCAATATTTTGCTCACATTTTTGCTATTCAAAAACTACACAAAAGCACATGAGTCGTTCAGCAGATCAAGGAGTATCACCTGAATTATATCATCAAACATTCCAGCGGGCTTAAATGTAACATCTAACAAAACCAGATAATTCCATGGCATGGCAATTTACTGCATTTATATTCCTTTTTTCTAATAATTAGTAAACACATATGCAGAGAAACAGTATTGATTGTAGAATGAAATCACCTAATAACTTCTCCAGTGATCTTTCTTTTAACACTTATCCTCATAATTATCTGTCTGATAATGATCATTTAAATTGGGAAAACCGATTACACTGCATCATTCAGTTCAGAGTAACATTGGATAAGACACTCTGGCTACAGTTCTAAGGCTGAAAACTGAATCTCCAAGACAAATATGTCATTCATAGTAATCAGCTTTTAGAACTGAATACAATTTTAAGACTTCATTTTCCATCTAAACTTTTCAGTTAATTTTACTCTAACTTTTAATCAATTCTACTTAGTAGTAAAGGGAACTGAAGGGGACTTGTTCTATAAAACAAATAAAGATAGACATGAATTACTATAAATGTAATTCTAATAAAATAAGGGTGAAATATAGAATCATTATCAAAGAAATGCAATTAGTCCTAATAATTATGTTTTCATTTCAAAAAAATTCTTTCTTTATCAAAGAAATACAAATGTGTTCTCATTTCAAAAAAATTTTGTTGAGTATGTGATGTAGAAAACATACAATTCCAGAAGAATTCTCAGATTTCTCTTCACTGCCTTATTTTTTGTTTGTTTGCTTTACAGATAGATGTTCAAAGCCAAAGAAATACTGAACACACATGAATAAACTGCCTTCCTTTTGTTCCTACGTTTTGTTTTCATTTTCAAACAAACTAGTCATTCACAAGAAAAATTTTACTTAGGTGAGATTTTTTCAGTTATCCTCCCATCATATTTAAGGCAGGTACTATTTGTTATAGATATTTATCTAGGAATCAATTGATTCTGTAAAACTGAACATTTCAAAGGTCATCATAACAAAATAATAAATTAAAAACTTCAACTGTGTTTCATACACATACATATTCACACACAATACTGTTTCCCTTTCAGGGTCATGACAAACATTTGATTATGTATGAAGGCCTTTGCACGCACCTCAAACTACCAAACATTTATATCTGATTTTATATATTTTTACTACTCTTCCTTCAAACACTTGTTAAAAATGTTTGCTTTTAAAGAACTTGAACTATGCGTCAAGCACTGTAATCAGTGTGTTACTTGAATTATATCATCAAATTCTTGCAGTACTCACAAGGTTGTAGCAGTGAGAAAACTGAAGCACAGACTCTTTTATAAAAACGTCCAAATTTAAAGCAACTAAATATTACAGCCTAGAAGCCGAACTACTGACCTTGTACCATTAGCCAGTATTATGTACCAACCTAAGAAAGGCTGAAGAGGAAATCAATCCATTAGAATCCACGAGATAAAGAAGATTGCTAGCCCTACAGTATTCCAATTCAGTTGAATAAACGTGAAGAGAATATACCTAAGCATGATAACAACAACAAAAAATATTAGAAAGAATTTCTAATGCACTTTGCAAAATAGAATGGGACACAGTGGAGCTTGAAATTACATTAAAAATTAAATATGTACATTGTGCAAACAAAAGCATGCTCGTGAATGCATCCTGTTGTCATTGTGCAGGTAAAACTTTCCTCTCAGAAATAGCTCTACCTTGTAAAAAGGCACTCATCTGAATTGCTGTATCAAACCCGGTCTTTCATGTGACTTAAATATTAAAAATAGAAATGTCTTTCTTTAAGAAAAATGACATCATTGAGTCATACAATAATGTTCAAGAATGTAAAATATAAACTTGCAGGTTAAGGCAATTTAAAAAAATAATACATATGAAAACTCCAGCAGAATAGAAAATCTCTGCAGTGAACGTGGTTCTGGCAATAAGCAATCATATACAGCTAGAGGTAACTTTAGTAAGGTCACGCAATAGTCTTAAAATTATGGTTGATGTTATTTACTTAAATACTATCAAGAGTCGTTAGAACACAGGAATCAAGAACATAGTATCTGGACTCTGGATTTTAATCCACACTTCATTTCTTTTAAATAGGCAACTTTGCACAGTTTTTAACATTCCTAAACATATATTTCTCAGCTGGCTATAATCTGGGAAAGTAGCAGAACTTCATAGAGTTATAAAAATTAAATGAGTCAATAAGTGTGACATGCTAAAATAATAACTGGTGCTGAATAATTACTTAATTGTAATTTGTCATTATTTTGCTTATCTCTCATGTCTAATTTTTTTGGCCTCAATATATAGTTATTTTATAAAAAATAAAAATGCTACATATATTTAAAATTTCTAAAATTGTTTTGATTACTTGGCATTGAGAAAAATAAAGCTTTCAGGTGAAAATAGTATCTAATGTAAAATTCAAATATAATATCACATACTGGAATGCTATCACTTTTTAATTGTTTTAAAGCTCATTACAGTAGGGATGCCTTAGCCAACTTTTTATTTACTAATTAAATTTTTCCCTGTAGCACTTAGGCTCCTTTTCTAAGACTCAATTCTTAAACCTTTAATCATTCTTTTCACTTTTAGAGACAGTAGTATTCCTCTCTTGCTCATACCTTTATTTTTAATAACCAATATGCCCCTATCGATATGGCATATGTCCACTATTAATAATACAGATTTGTTCTGCTTTATCACAGAATTTAACCTATTATTTTTGAAAGTAGCATGTTTATAAGTGGGCTTGTAATTCATTAATGCATGTTAAATGTCATCAGTATGTCACGACCCAGATGTATTCTAAATAACAATACAAAACATCCTGAGAGCTAAGTAACACAATATATTTCACAGTGTGAATAACTGTGGGGAGCTGGTAATTATGGGCATTCTTTAAAAATTACTTTAATTGGTTTATAAGTATGTGTTGTGTGTATTTTCATAGGGTTATAATTTTTATAGCTCTGGTTACAAAAACATTGGATTTAATTATATTCTCTAACAACTTTACAAAGTGGACAACAGGTCAGCCCATGTATAAAAACACATGCATAAAGGTTTTACACTTTTTACTCTTTTCTTTTTAGTTAATATTTATTTTATAACCTTAAAGAGGGCAAATCATATTTCCCACTAATTATAATGTCACATTTTAGTTATTATATCATTGTATTTACTCATTGCAATTTTAGAAGGGAAAAAGGACATTAATTTTAAGTGTCACTTTTAAATGTTTGCATCCAAAATTTTCCCAGTCTATTTTAAATAAAGCAGTATTACATTTCTTAGAAAAACAATAAAACCATTATAAAACAATTAAAAACAAGGAGTATTAGGTTTTTATGTTTATGGTAAAGTTACAGATATTACATAATCTAGTAGTGTTATAATAATTAATATTCTTTTATTTTCAAGAGTGAACACATTTTAAAATTATACCATATAAAACAAAACACAAATAATGGTACCACCTCGATTGATTGATACATATCTTCACATCTAAAGACTTTTAAAATTAACTTTAAAAATCATTTTAAATATTCTTGAGCATTTATGAAGCCATCAAAAATAAAATGAATGTTATGCAGATGCTAATTCAATACATAATACTTTAGTAAAAATTGCTTTGACTATATACATTATGTTACAAAACTATATTTAAATAGCAATTATATTTCACTGCTTTTTCGAATAATCAAATCACAACATAGGTAAACTTAACTTTTACTCTTTTATTTATAAATAATAATTTGAATATCATTTGGCTTACATGTTTTAGCAAAGATGAAATAAGAACTGGAATGTTATAGGTTTTTAATTTATTCATATTTGGTTGTTAGTTGTACATTTATTTATTTATTTTTTGAGACAGAGTCTCATTTTGATGCCCTTGGTAGAGTGCCGTGGTGTCATGTCTTATAGCAACTTCAAACCTTGGGCTCAAACAATTCTCTTATTTCAGCCTCCCAAGTAGCTGGGATTATAGGCATCTGCCACAACACTTAGCTATTTTTTAGAGAAGGGGTCTTGCTGTTGCTCAGGCTGGTTTAGAATGCCTGAGCTTAAGCAATCTGCCCACCTGGCCTCCCAGAGTTCTAAGATTACAACAGTGAGCCACCGTGCCTGGCCCTTGGTTGTTGTAATTTTAAAATGTTCTTATGAAAGAATTTTTAGTAAAATTCATAGGTTATTTAAGTATTGTGAAAGGCTTGTTCTTGAAGACAATGGGGAAAGATGTTGTGGTGAAAACTGACTTAAAGGGTCCTTTCAAGTCAGCCTTCAAGGTGTAGCAATTGCAAGAGTTTAATAAATCTTGAAGAAAATTCAAATATATATACACATGTGTAAATATATACATATGATTTTCTTCTTATTTAAAGTATAAATAAAAACGATATAAAAAACATTTTTTATTATTCATAGTGAAATATATTAAATTCAAAACTGATAGTTGTACTTTCTTTTTCTTCCTTTCTTCATACCTGAAAGGAATTCAAACACTAAAAAAAGATGAGGATTTAAGTGAGTAGTTCACAAATAAGAACTGTAGGAAAGCAAGGAAACATCTAAATTCACATAAATCATTGCTAGTGCTTGATTCATCTTTAAAACATAAACCAAATTTTCTATTTTACCCTATTTTTTGTAAGATGTAGTCCAGAAATATCTCAGTTTAAGAGTACTTTTATATAAGTTGTGAGATATTTCCTTTAACTTGTGTAGCTGACCAGCCATAGGCATCTTGCTATAAAGTCGCAAAGAAGATATAATTCTTAGAAGACAATTATGTAATAGGTTTAAGAATTAAAGAAAAAATAATCATTCTTTACCAGGAATAAAACTTTTACTTAACATACTCTAAAGCAATTTCTCAAATTGTCTGGAAACAAACACTAAGAAAAAGGCCAACCAATAGCCTCTCCCCAAACTCCCAAAGAAAATATGGACTGACTCTAAGTACGATAATTTTTCCTGCCTCTTGGGTTTGATCTATGCACTATAGACTATCTCCTACTCATCCCGCTCATAAACCCAGCCAAATGGCATAACAAGAAAGACAGAGGATTTAAGACGGGGTCCACTTTTATGATGTATCTCTAGTCCCTGGATTCTACCTTCTGTTCTCTAAAATTTTAAATGTTAATTTCTGATTGTCATTGTACACATGTGTTTTATGCACGTTCTCTTGTCCTGTTTGTACCTGAAGACTCTGAAAAGTCTTTGGCACTCCAGACATGAGATATCAAGCTGACAGATCTCAACTAAGTTGTAAAATTAGTCTTTGTAATTAAGTAGCTATGGTTTGTGAACCTCAGTTGTAGTGGGTTTTGTCTAAGGACTTGACAATTTCCATGGATTCACGTGTTAGAATTTTTTCTCTTCTAATGATCCTCTTTTAAAGAGCAAAGCAATCCTGAATCCATTGAGCCATTAACCCTTAGTGTGAATTTATTTTTTTATTGTTTTTAAGTGCATGGATGAGTTAAGGGAAAATGTATATGGAATAATTGGAAGAAGAGCTATTCTGATTTTATGAACATGAGAAAGTGTGGAGAATATGTATAATATTATAGTATATAAAAAACATGTATTTCTAATGTATGTGAAACCTTAAGAGATGTATCTTCTATAGACATGATGTGATTGATAATCAGAGCACAGAAGAGGGGTGGGGAATAAAAGATGGGAGTAATGGCTACTAGCTTCTCTTGGACAGAGTTTGGGGAATTATTTTTTAAAAAGCAGTCTTTGGCATAAAGACCTTCTAATAGGTATCTATTCATTTAGAAAAAAAAAAAAACTGTCAGACAGTTTGTCATTACCAAAAAGTCCAATGTGTCCATTAGCATAAACATAACTAAAGAAGATTCAAGAGTAGAATTATTTAAAAAAATAAATTGCATCACAATAGTGCCACCATGTGGACTACTCTCTCTCCACCCATGGGGATGGGGTCTACAGGACAGAAAAAAGGAGTTTCTAGATCTCCAAAACAAAGTACTTTATATGTTTATACATGGTAACCCCTTGTGTTTGTTATAGTTAATTTAAACAAAAGTCATTGAACTATAGCAGAAATTTTGGATGCTGTGGCCCTATGTTTCAATCTCAACATACCAATCATTGCATCCATGATTTGGGGATATGAAGTGAACACATAAGTCTCTTAGGGTAAGGTTATTTTGCTAGGATTAACCTAATTTCATTATTTTCTTCCCAGGTTTCCAATTTCATAGGGTGTCACCAACCAAATATCAAGAGAGATTGCTGGAATTTCAACAACAACAACAACTAAACAAAAAGAGAAACAAAACTAAAAAATAAGTCTATAATCCATATTAATCTGTGTTGTGTATAGCCAGAAAGGTCATATTTCCTTAATGTAGGCAAGCTGCACTTTTTTAATTTCAACAGGCATATAGTTTAAAATAGAAGTCAGTCAACACTTCAAAAGAGCATAAAACAAACGGGGAAAAGCCAGGTGACGAAAGCAAGTGTTTCAAAGAAAATAAGCAAATACAATATTCTTTTTGTCAATCTATGTGTGATGCTATACTGGACAAACCTTTTTAAGTAATAGGAAATGCTAAATATTTACAATTGCAATACATGTTCTCTACAAGTATGATTGTATAAGAAAAATGATATAAAAGAAAAAATTAAAGTCAGACATCACAGCACTCAATAAATACTACACAGATGGAAGAACATAGTTATGAATGACCAACCTCTGTTGGCTGGAAATACTAAGTCCATTTGAGAATTTCACCAGGATTTCACTTTCAAAACAAGGCTCAACAAAATGATTCATGTCATCATTGGGTTCAGAATTTCATCCATCATTTCCTTCACTTTTATATTACCTTTGAGGAATTTTATTCATGGAAATGAAGAGATTTGCTTAAGAAATGATAGCAGGGATTGTTAAATTTTCTTTATTTTTGTATAATTTCATCAAAGCTACCCAAATTGTTTTGCATTAGTAGAAAAAATGATAAATATATAAATACATGAAATAAAAAAAAGTGAGCATTTAAAAGGACATTCTCCATTTAGTAAGGAAGTGATAACTATGTTTAGATAAAGCTGTCATGTAACCATTGGTAAATTAAATTTTCTTTTTTACATTAAGATCTTAATATTGGTGAAGCATTTTTACCACCTCATTATTAGGGCTTTCTGGTTTTAATCTTAAACAGCCGTCATTCAGGGATGTCAATACACAAATGATACAAGTTTGGTATTTGAAACTAGCTATCTTCTAATAGGACAGATATGACAATAATGACTTTGATAAAATAAAAAAAGAAAATATAAGAAGACAAATAATAGGGAAAGTTTTCAGGTTATCCTGCTAATAGGACACTCTAACTCACAAAAGCAGATTTATTAACACTAAGCCTATAATTTTCACAAGATAATTCTTAACTAGGAGAACTGTAATTACCCATTATATTAAAGGTACAGTTAATTAGACCCTCTTAAACTTGCATCTTGTGTGTTGGGAGTTGTAAATCTCACCTGTTACACATCTTCAGACACTTTTTGAGAAATCTGTTCTAGATCCTGAGAGTGAAGAGTTTGTTTAAAGTCATTAACTACAGATGAGAGGTGTTCCTTTTCTTGAGATTCTCAAGTTTTTCAAAGCAAAGAATTTACCAAGCAAAGAATCTGCACTTTGAGATAGACCTGGTCATGCAGATCTAAGATAATTGTTTATTCCTGCTGAAAATAATCAATGTTTCTACACACAGATACACACAGACCCCTCAGAATTTTGTTTTATTTCCTCATCTTCTACAGTGTTCTAATTCTCCCGTGGTACAGTTCATGTTTCTTTTCTTAGTATTGCTATCTCACCACTTCCATCATAGTCTAGCATCTGCATCCCTATACTCTTGTTTGCCCCCCACACATACACATCTGGCTTAGCAGGAGGCCTGAGCACATTGCATATCTACCCCCAAACTACACAAAATATGCTGTCAGAGGATTGATGTATTCCAAGTCAGGACAATCGCAACCCTGAGCTGCCCTGTAAGGAAGAACAGGAATAAAAAGACCTATTACACAGAGGGACATTGAGGTACAGAGTGGAAGCTATACATGTATAATAGACAGAGGGAGGGAGGGAAGGAAGGAAGGAAGGAAGGAAGGAAGGAAGGAAGGAAGGAAGGAAGGAAGGAAGGAAGGCAGGCAGGCAGGCAGGCAGGCAGGCAGGCAGATCTTGCAGTCCAAGTTTCAGATTCCACTAGTTGAAGTTTATGTGATAGGTTCCTTGCAGAGGGAAGATGGCAATATTTAATGAGGCCAGTCATTGGACCTTATCTCCCTC